>PVIW01008879.1:0-56682 GCA_004026585.1 Noctilio leporinus
ATAGAATTCCATTGTGTAAATGTACCAAAGTTTTTGGATCCAATCATCCACTGATGGGCACTTAGGCTGTTTCCAGCACTTGGCTATTGTAAATAGTGCCGCTATGAACATAGGTGTGCATAGGTTCTTATGAATTGGTGTTTCAGGATTCTTTGGGTATAGTCCAAGTAGTGGAATTGCTGGATCAAAAGGCAGTTCCGTTTTTAGTTTTTGAAGGAAATCCCATACTGTTTTCCACAGTGGCTACACCAGACTACATTCCCACCAACAGTGTATGAGAGTTCCCTTTTCCCCGCATCCTCGCCAACACTTGTTGTTTGTTGATTTGCTGATGATTGCCATTCTGACAGGTGTGAGGTGGTATCTTATTGCGGTTTTAATTTGCATCTCTCTGATGACTAGCTATGTTGAACATTCTTTCATATGCCTCTGGGCCCTTTGTATATCTTCCTCAAAGAGTTGTCTGTTCAGGTCCTTTGCCCATTTATTAATTGGGCTGTCTGTCTCCCTGGTGTTCAGTTGCGTTAGTTCTTCATATATTTTGGAGATCAGGCCCTTGTCTGAGGTATCATTGGCAATTATGTTTTCCCATACAGTTGGTTCCCTTTGAATTTTGCTGATATTTTCTTGAGCTGAACAGGAACTTTTCAATTTGATATAGTCCCATTTGGTGATTCGTTCTTTGATTTTGTTTGCCCTTGATGAAGGGCTGGTTCAGCCTCTATGGAAGACAGTATGGAATTTCCTTAAAATACAAAAAATGGAACTGCCTTTTGACCCAGCAATACCAGTACTAGGACTATACCTGAAGATCCCTGAAACACCAATTAATAAGAACCTATGTACTCCTATATTCATAGCAGCATTATGAATAGCCAAGTGCTGGGAACAGCCTAAGTGCCCATCAGTGGATGAATGGATCAAAAAATGTTGGTACATTTCATAATGGAATACTACACAGTAGAAAGGAAGAAGGAACTCCTACCCTTTGCAACAACATGGATAGAACTGGAAAGTATTATGCTTGGTGAAATAAGCCAGTCAATCAAAGACAAATACCCTATGATCTCATTCATTATAGGACAATAATGAACAAACAAACAAACAAACAAAACAGAACCAGATACGTGAATACAATGTATCTGTTGGGAGAGATGTGGGGGAAAGCAAGGAGGAGTAGGCAAAGTAGGGGAGCAGTTTAATCGAGGAACTAGCATGGAAGAGCCATGGACATGGACAACATGTGGTGTTGACTTGGGGGTAAGTGGGTGGATGGGAAGGGGAAAGAGGGGACGGGAGATGGAATGGATATAATACAACAATAATAAAATCAAATTAAAAAATAATAAATAAAGTAAAATAAAATAAAAAGTTTCTAGTCAAGATGGCAGAGTAGGAAAATGTTGGGCTCACATCCTCCCATGGTCACATCAAAATGATGCCTAAACTACAAAACAATCATCATTGAGGACCACTGGAAGACTAGTTGAGCCATGTTTAAGCTGGTAGGAGGGGAAGAAATATGGAACGTGCTGGCCTCACACCCACAGTGTGGTGGTGTAGAGGAGGGAGGAGTATGTAGGCTGCAGAGGTTGCCCCTGAGGATTAAAGTGTTCCAAATTCACACCAAGCTCCCCAGCTCAGTATTGGAAAGAAAAGTCCCTGCCCTGTAACTTGTGAAAACGACTAGGGATTGTGGCTGAGTGAAATCTAAGAGTTTGGGGATCAAAGGATTCCTGTTAAAGGGCTCTAACCCAGATTGAGTCACTAACTAGGCTGACTTGTGATGAGCCCCAGGGCTGCAACAACAGTTTGAAAAGTGCCAAGACAAACAAGGAAGAACTGAACTGTCTTCAGCACAAGTGCTGACAGGTGCCATTGTTTCTTTGTTGAGCCCTATCCCTAACCCAGTCTGCAGGTTGAAGGCAGGTTGCAAGTCCCAGTCTCTATCAACCTGGCTAACACAGTTCACCCTACCTTGGTTATTCTTTGAGACCTCCAACCCACCCAACATATGGATGACCCAAGTCAATTCCAGGAGCTTTTATATAAAAAAATAGTCTGGGAACTTCACTAAAACTTCTCAAAAGTTCACAAACCCCTAATAATCAGTGTCTAACCTCAGTATGTTCTGTACCTTTGCTTAGTAGCCCCAAGCCCAGTACTACTGGCAGATTACCTCAATTTGCAACTTAGCCTTTCCCGGTACCTCCAAGATCAGTATAAGAAGTAGATAGCTGCAGGTCACACTGTAGCTCATATAAGGACCCTGCTTGGCCACAAGCAGTCGCTGAACTTTGCCTGCACCAGAGCTCCTCCCAAGAATCTCCATAATCAACATACCTAGTATCTAGTTTAATACAACACCAGCACACCACTCAACCACATCCACAGATAAAGACCCACACTAAGAGCATAATTCACAGACACTAAGAGCCTCACTAAAGCAAATCCTGCTCCATGAAGTCAGCACCTGCACAACAGTTTGTCCATTGTAGGCATGGCCATTCCTCACAATCAGCTAAGGGTTAGTTCATCCCACTGACATGACAATAGCAATCAAGTCTCAACTACAACAGAGGGCTCACACAAATCACAAAAGGGGCACTCCTAAAGCACCTTCATCAGGTGAATAGGGAGACTGCTGCATTGGGTACCACAGGACACCTACTTCATAAGGCCACTCTATCAAGACAGAGACATAGCAGATTTACCTGACACATGGAAACATAGGAAGTCAGCCACAATGAAAAAACAGAGAAGCGTGTCTCAATATTAAAAAAACAAAAACAAACAAACAAATAAAAAAAAACAGGACAAAAATCCAGAAAAAAAACTGAACAAAATGGTGACAGGCAATCTACCAGCTGCAGAATTCCAAACACTTGATTATAAAGATACTTAATGAACTTAGGGGAATAGTAGATGAACTCAGTGGGAACTTTATCAAAGAGATAAGAAACATAAAAATGGGGGTAGAAACCATTAAGGGAACCAGTTAAAAATGAAGACTACGGTAACTAAAATGAAGAATACTTGGCAGGCAACCAACAACAGGTTATATAAAACAAATAATTAAATCAGCAATGGAAAATAAGATAGTGGAAAAATCATCAGAATAGAAGAAAGGCCCTAGCTGGTAGCACACTGGATAAGGTGCTGGCCTGTAAACCCAAAGGTCACTGGTTCGATTTTCCAGCCGGGGTACGTAACCAGGTCTCCAGCCAGGTCTGTGGCCTGAGGCAAGTGAAAGGCAACCATACATTGGTGTTTCTCTCCCTCTCTGTCTCTCTCCCTTCCTCTATCTCTGGAAATAATAAATAAAATCTTTAAAAAAAAAAAAATATATATATATATATATAAAAAGAATAGAAGAAAGGATCCAAAAAACAGAGGAAGTTTAATGGGCCTCTCAGACAACATCAGACATACCAACATTTGCATCATAGGGGCATCAGTAGAAGAGGAGGGCAAAGAATTGAAAAACTACTTGAAGAAATAATGATTAAAAACTTTCTTAATCTAACAAAGGAAAAAATCATACTAGTCAAGGAATTGCTAAGCATCCCTAAGATGAAACCCCAAAGAGGCCCACACCAAAATATAGCATAATTAAATACCAAAGATTGAAGACAAAGAGAGCATCTTAAAAGCAACAAGACCCTGGCTGGTGTGGTTCAGTGGGTTGAACACCAATCTGTGACCCAAAATGTTGCTGATTTGATTCCCAGTCAGGGCATAAGCCTGGGTTGCAAGCCACATCTCTAGCCAGGTCCCAGCTAGAGGTACACAAATGGCAACCATACACTGATGTTTCTCTTACTCTCTTCCTTCCTCCCTTCTTCTCTCTCTAAAAATAATAAAATAAAATCTTTAAAAATATTTTAAAGTATCAACAAAAAGCAATTAAATATTTATAAGGGAGCTCCCAAAGACTATCAGTTGATGTCTCAACTGAAAATTTGCTGACCAGAAAAATTTGGCACAAAATATTCAAAGTGATAGAAAGGAAGGACCTATAACCAAAATTACTCTACACAAAAAGGCTATCATTTTGAATTGAAAGACAGATAAAGAGCTTCCCAGACAAGTAAAAGTTAAAGAGCTTCTTGACCACCAAACCATTATTACAAAAATGTTAAAGGGACATCTAGAAGAAGAAGGATGAGGAGAAGAAAAATGATTTTAAAATATAAATATTAAAATGACCATAACTACATACTTCCCATAACTGTTTTAAGTGTAAGTAAATTAAATGCTCTAATCAATTGATAGAGGGTAGCTTAATGGAAAAGAAAACAAAACCCATACATATGCTTTCTCCGGAAACCCACTTTGGATTGGAATACACATACAGCATGGATGGAAAAAGATATATCATGCAAATGGATGTTTCTTTCAAAAGCTGGGGTTGCAATACTTGTACTAGACAAAATAGACTTCAAAACAAAAACTATATAACAAGATGCAAAGAAGGATGCAGCAATTCCACCTATGGATATTTATCTGGAGAAACTCAAAACACAAATCTGAATATGCATTTTCTATGTTCATTACAATATTATTTACAGTAGCCAAGATATGGAAGTGTCCTAAGTATGTAATGATATATAAATGAATAAAGATGTGGTACATTAAATATACTATAGAATATTATTCAGCCATTACAAATTTAAAAATCTTAACATTTGCAGCAACATGGATGGATCTAAAAGGTATTATGCTAAGTGAAATATGTCATACAGAGAAAGACAAATATCATATGATTTAATTTATATGTGGAATCTAAAAATAAAGCCAGCCCTGGTTGGTAGCACAGTGGATAAGGCGCTGGCCTGAGAACCCAAAGGTTGCAGGTTCGATTCCCCAGCCAGGGCACATAACCAGGTTGCAAACCAGGTCTCCAATCAGGTCTGTAGCTGGAGGCAGGTGAAACGCAACCATACATTGATGTCTCTCTCCCTCTCTGCCTCTCTCCCTTCCCCACTTTCTGAAAATAATGAAATAAAATATTTTAAAAAATAAAATAAAAATAAAAATAAAGCCAAATAAAACAAGAACAAACTCAGAGATGTGTAGAACATTTTGATGGTTGCCAGATAGGAAGAGGATTGGGCAGTGGGTGAAAATTTAAAAAAAATTAAGATATACAAATGGTCAGTTATAAAAATAGTCACAAAGATGAAGAGTACAGCACAGGGAATATAGTCAATAATATTGTAATAACTATGTATGATGTCAGATGGTTATTAGATATTAAGTTGAAGACTGTGTAACTATATAAATGTCTAATTATTATGTTATACACCTGAAATGCATAAAATACTTCATGTCAACTTTAAAATTTAATAAATACTTCTAAAATTAAACAGAAAGCTATAAAACATTAACAAAAGAAATTGGACTTCTGGCCAAGATGGAGGCATAAGTAGACAAGCTGTGTCTCCCTCCACAACTAAGAAGGAATACAACTACCGTAAAACTAAAGACAACCAGAAGTTCCAGAGAATCAAGCTGCACAGAAGTCTAACAAACAAAAATGTAAAGAAAAAAAACTCATCCGGACTGGTAGGAGGGGCAGAGCCAGGATAGAGAAAATACAGTTTGGAATAACATTTGGAGGTACAGTGGTTGCAGCAGGATGGTGTCTGTGGTGAGCAGGTGAAAAATGCTGTCCAACGATTTTTATAAAGTAAGGACACCTGCGGAGTGCTCCAGGCATCAGACCAGACTGCACACCTCTTGGTTCCAGGGCTAGGGGTAAAACAAAGCCTCATTACTTCTGATTGTGAAAACCAGTGGGGTTGGGGTGAAGGAAGAAAATGCCAGTCTCTCTAACAGAGTCTGTTAGTTTAGCAGGGGTGTCAAACTCATTTTCACCAGGGGACCACATTAGCCTCTCAGTTGCCTTCAAAGAGCCAAATGTAATTTTAGCACTGTATAGATGTAACTACTCTTCAACAGTTAAGTGAAACATGGTGCTGGGCTGAAGATGCCGGGCCAGATAAAACAAGGTGGAGAACCGGATTCAGCCTGCGGGCATTGTGTTTGCCACCAATGGTTTAGAGGGCTCCCACAGTTAGTTCTAAAACATCCACAGACACACCCACTCTGGGAACCATTACCAGACAACAGCTAGAGAGGCATCAGTCCCATATGGGAAGCAGAAGTGCCTGGAAAAGGGGCAAGTGCTGAGTAAGCAAGTAACATTGTTCCCTCACAGATACCTACCCCACATGCAGTGCCATCACATGGTGAAATGGGCCACCCCCTACTAATGAATACCTAAGGCTCTTCCCCTTACAAAGTAACAGGAGCGACAGCTCTACCTAAAATGCAGAGGCAAACACAGGAGCCTGTCAAGTTAAGGAGACAAAGGATGGCCCAAAAAAGAAGACAATCAAGATTCCAGTGGGAGAACTAAGCAACAAGGAGATAGCCAACCTAACAGATATAGAGTTTAAAACACTGGCAATAAAAGTGCTCACAGACTTGGCAGACATGTTTAAGTATGGCAAGCACAGAAGGAAAGAGTGAAGGCAATGCTAAGTGAAATAATGGAAAATCCACAAAAACCCAATAGTGAAAGGAAGGAAACCCAGGTTCAAATCAATGATTTGGAACATAATGAGGAACTAGTCAACCAGTACAGAATGAGGAAACCAGGACTGAAAAAAAATGAGAAGCAGCTTAGGAACCTCTGGGAGGACTATAAACATTCCAATATCCAAATCATAGGGGTGCTCAAAGGCAAAGAGGAAGAGGAAGAAATGAAAATTTGCGTGAAAAAAAAAAAAATGAAGAAAACTTTCTAAATTTAGCAAAGGAAATAGACATACAAGTCCAGAAAGCACAGAGTCTCAAACAAGCTAAACCCAAGGAGGACTACACCAAAACACATAATTAAAATGCCAAAGATTACAGATAAAGAGAGAATCTTAAAAGTAGCTAGATAAAAGAAGAGTTACCTACAAAGGTATTCCTGTAAGACTATCAGCTGATTTCTCAAAAGAAACTTTTCAGTCAAGAAGAGACTGGCCAGAAGTGTTCAAAGTCATGAAAAGCAAGGACCTACACCAAGATTACTCTATTCAGCAAAGCTATCATTTAGAATGGAAGGGCAGATAAAGTGCTTTCCAGACAATGTAAAGCCAAAGGAGTGCATCATCACCAAGCCCTTATATGAAATATTAAAGGGACTTAGTTAAGTAAAAGAAGATCAAAACTATGAACATTAAAATGACAACAAACTCAGAACTATCAACAAAAGAATCTGAAAAAATAAAAACAAAAACAAACTAAACAAACAACCAGAATAGGATCAGAATCATAGATATAGAGATCATTTGGAAGGTTATTAGCTGGGAGGGCGAAGGGGGAGAAATGAGGAAATGGTATAGGGATTAGGAAACATGATTCATGGGTACAAGATAGACAGGGGGAAGTTAATAATATAGGAAAGGGTGAAACCAGAGGACCTATATGTATGACAATGGACAAGAACTAAAGGGGGTGGGGTTGTGGGAGGGAATGGAATTCCTGGGTAGATGGGAGCAAAGGGAAAGGAAACTGGAACTAATACAGCATAACCAATGAAATATACTTAAAAAATAAATCCCACAGGAGCTCACCTTATATCACCATCTTCTCTCATATAAGTTGTTAGGATCCTTAAAAGGGCAAACAAATGTAAAAACATATCTCATAGAGTACATGACAGAGACTAGGCCCTTAATAAAAGCTAGTTCCCTCAACAAATTGTGAGCTCTTTGCAGATCCAAACAGATGCTATTTTTAAACCTCTAAAATATAGCAGCCTGTAGCTCATAATAAAAGCACAATAAAAAGTTTTTTGGTTGATTCTGTTAAGAACTTCAGGGGCTTCTACCATTGTGCCCCCTTATTTCCATAGTTTCCATTTACACCAAATTTAGTCCAAATGCCAGGTACTTAGTGCAAGGATTCAGGGACCAATTTGACACAGTCCTTCAAGGAGATGCTTAATTGCTTCAAATAACTAAATTGAATCTTGTTCAGTGTTAGGAATAACTTACTTTTGTCATTCTTTACTATCATTGCAATAGGATTTGATGATTATTGTTGTGGTTTTAATCAAGGAGGAAGACTTAGTTTTGTAATGTATAAAAGCAGAATTGCCATGTTTGTAAAAACATTTTCACTTATTGTATTTTTCCCTATTCAATAAACTTGCCCTGGTCTCTCACTAGGTGCCAGAAGGAACAAGAAACACTGTTTTCTAGAGAAGCAGATAAAGAAAGAGAGAAAGTAAGGAAGAAAGAAAGAAAGAAAGAAAGAAAGAAAGAAAGAAAGAAAGAAAGAAAGAAAGAAAGAAAGAAAGAAAGAAAGAACAGAGGGAGGGAGAGAAGGAGGGAGGAAGGAAGGAAATTGAAGACACAAATAAATAGATATTGCATGCTTATAGGTTGACAGATTTAATATTGTTAAAAATCTCCATACTACCTCAAGTAATATACAGATTCAGTGCAATACCTATCAAAATTTACATCACATTTTGCAACAGAAAAAGAACAGTCTTAAAATATGTATGAAATCCAGCTTCTAAGATGGCGACAGAGTAGAGAGCTGTGCTGATGGTGTTCTCGAGTACCAAAGCAGCTAGTGGACAAGATAGAGAGCGTGAGACTTCTTCAGGACCCTAAGAATTGGAGCGGTCAGCATCTGGACCCAGAGGAGCACAGCCCAGAGGCAGTAGGACAGTAGGTGAGGCGTTCCTGACTGATCAGACCGCGGGCTGAGGTCAGCTCCGGGCAGTGGAGGCTCTGCCCAGAAGGGCGCGTTTGACTGAGGCCAGCTCCAGGCTCCCTGGCTACTAGAAGTCTCAACAGTAAAGTGCAGGCAGCGAGGGCAAACGCTGTAGGGAATGCGGAATTGAACTCTTGCAGGGGAGGGACTATGTGAGGGACTCACTCCTGCAACAGGGAGAGGAGGCTCCTCCCTGGGCTAGAGGCAGAGGAAAATAGTCCTGCGGGAAGCCAGAGCGGGAAAGCAGGGAAGTGCACCAGCCAGGGTGGCTAGAGGGCCGAAAAAGGTGCTGCTGGGCCACCAGGGAAACAGCAGCTAGAAGCCCCTGCAAGGGGGGAGGCCTAGCCCTGCACAACCACACAGGCCCCCAGGCTCCGCAGAAACAACAGCTGGCAAGCAGGGAACTAGAAGCGGGGGTAACTGACCCGCCATTGCCAGAGACAAAGGCCGCACCGCCCACGCCTGGGAGGGGCTCATCACAGAGGCAGCATAAAGGAATCCTCCAAGAGCTGGTTAGCTTGGAGGATTGGTGCCCGCCCCAGAAGGACAGGGCAGTGTAGGTGGACCCTGGACAGTGTTGACTGACAGGGGCTGCCTCCTCCTGGGACTGCGGGGTGGGGCCAGTCATCACAGAGACCAGCAAAGTTGCAGGCTGCCCTGCAGGGGTGCTAGGTGCTCATCACGGACAGGAACCTCTGCCAGGAGTGGAAGAGGGCACCCTGCGTGCTCCAGAATACCGGCAGCCCTAAAACCCAGCCAGGCTGTGGAAGGCACAGCCTACCTGGGGGCAGACACTCAGAATCAGCCCTGATTGTGACAATCAGAGGCCCTGCCACGTGCCAAGACCGGTTGAATATAGACTATAGACTGTAAAGTCCTGACCAAGAAAAAGAGGCAGCCTCAGGAAAGGGATTGCTGCTAATCTCAAGCACCTGGGTTATACTGGGAGCAATATGAACTATTAATTCCCAACATATCCTTTGCAAAAGTTACTTCTCACATATTCTTAATCCCCCCCATATCTCAATCCACCTAAATACCCAAGACCCTCCCCCTACTCTCCAATTAAAGTCTATTCACTCTGTGCCTACAATGCATTCCCAGTCTTTAATCTAAGTATTCCTCCCTTCCCCAGCCACCTAAACCCTTTCTTTATTCTTTTCTTCTTTCCTCTTTTTTCTTTTTCTTTTCTTCCTGGTAAAGCCCACAGGTTCTGGCTCCACCTGGACCAATCAGAAATCATAAAGGGGGAACAGACACCTAAACCCTTTCTTTATTAATATTGATTTCTCTTTGTCTTGTGACTTTCTCCCTTTTTTTTTCATTCTTTTTTTTTTTTTTTTTCTCTGATAAAAGCCCTCAGGTCCAGGCTCCATCTGGACCAGTCAGGGATTCTTAAGGGTGAACAGCCATCTAAACCCTTTCTTCTTATTATTATTATCATTTTTATTTCTTTTTTTCCTTTTGCATTTTTGTTTGGTTTGGTTTTGTTTGGTTTTTTGTTTTTGGGTTTTTTTGTTTGTTTGTTTATTTTTGTTTGTTTGTTTGTTTTTGTTTTTGTTTCTGCTAAAAGCCCACAGGTTCAAAATACAACAAGACAGCCCAAATAAAGGACATACCAAGAACAGCAAGTGGAGAAAATCTGGCAACATTGAACTCCACAAATCTCCTATCACAGAAGGGTGCTCAACTAAGGCAAGGAAGCAAAGCAGGTTAACCCAAGGAAAAAACAAAAATCAAGCAAGAACAGACACCCAAAATGGGGAAAAAAGAATCAGTCCATCACCAAAAGGAAAGGAAGAATCTCCAGAAAGAACACAAAATGAAACAGAGGAATCTGGAATATCAGGTAAGGAATTCAAAAGAATGATGATAGAGAAGCTCAGTGAGCTCAGCTACATCAAAGAAAACTATAAACGACTCCAGGAGAACTACAAAAAACTCCAGGGAAATTACAAAGAACTCCAGGGAAATTACAAAGAACTCCAGGGAAGTTACAAAGAACTTACTGAGATCTACAACAGCATGAAAAAGGACATGGAAACTATCAATAAGTGCCAGCAGGAAATGAAGAATACAATTTCTGAACTGAAGAATACAGTAGAAGGAATCAACAGTAGGCTAGAGGAAGCAGAGGACCTGATCAGCGAGTTGGAGGATAATTCAGACAAATACTCCAAGACAGTACAAGAGAATAAAAAAAGACTGAATAAGACTGAAGAGGGGTTAAGAGAGCTGCAGGACAACATGAAACGTAACAACATCCATATCATAGGGATACCAGGAGAAGAGAAACAAGGAATGGAAAACCTGTTCAAAAGTGTCATGATAGAAAATTTCCCTAACATGATGAGTGAAAACAGTAATCCAGTGCAGGAAGCACAGAGGGTCCCAATGAGGATCAACCCAAACAGACCAACACCAAGGCACATTATTATTAAAATGGCGAATTTCAAAGACAAAGAGAATCCTAAAAGCATCAAGAGAAAAAAGACAAATAACATACAAAGGGGCTCCAATAAGGCTATCAAATGATTATTCAACAGAAACAATCCAAGCCAGAAGGGAATGACAAAAAGTATTTCAAGTAATGGTAAACAAAGGCCTGCAACCAAGAATACTCTACCCAGCAAGGCTCTCATTCAAGATAGAAGGAGAAATAAGGCGCTTCCCAGGCAAAAAAAGACTAAAAGAATACATCTCTACCAAACCAGCATTGCAAGAAATGCTAAAGGGTCTGCTCTAAAAATAAGTAAACAAATAAAATGAAGAAACAGAGAAAGCCAAAGAGGAACACAGGCACAAAAGGAGAAAATGGCAATGAATAAGTATCAATCAATAATAACCTTAAATGTAAATGGATTTAATGCACCAATCAAAACACATAGGGTAGCCGAATGGATAAGACAACATCACCCACACATATGCTGTCTTCAGGAGACCCACCTCAGAACAAAAGATCGACACAGATTGAGAGTGAAGGGATGGAAAACTATATATGAAGCAAATGGACATGAAAGAAAAGCTAGAGTAGCAATACTGATTTCAGATAAAATAGATTTTACAGTGAAGGCCATAAAAAGGGACAAAGATGGACATTTCATAATACTTAAGGGAACAATCCATCAAGAAGAAATAACTCTGATAAATATATATGCACCCAACACAGGAGCAGGCCTCTGCCTCTGCCTCTTGCCTCTGCCTCTGCCTTTCTTGCCTCTCCCTCCCATTTTGCTGAGGGTTCTTATCATAAAAATTCTCTAACTCAGTCTCCATGAGTTAGAGAATTTTTGGGTTTTTCCCTTGAGATTGGTTTCTAGTTTCAAGCCATTGTGATCTGAGAAGATACTTTGTATGATTTCAATCACTTTCCCCCTTACCACTGAAGGCCTATTCATTGTATTCATATATTTAGTTCTGTTTTGCTTGTTGTTAGTTTTGCTCATTATTGTCCCGTAATGGGTGAGATCGTATGATATTTGTCCTTCACTGACTGGCATATTTCACTAAGCATAATACTCTCCAGTTCCATCCATGTTGTTGCAAAGGGTACGAGTTCCTTCTTTCTTTCTGCTATATAGAATTCCATTGCGTAAATGTACCAAAGTTTTTTGATCCAATCATCCACTGATGGGCACTTAAGCTGTTTTTGGCACTTGGCTATTGTAAATAGTGCTGCTAGAGTCAAGAAAGGGGAGCAGCTTAGACAAGAACCTAGTGTAAAGGAAACATGGACATGGACATCAGGTAGGATTGTCTTTGGGGGCAATGAGTGGGTGGGGAGGGGGACAGAGGGGAGCAAAAAGGGGATGGATGTGATACAACAACAATAAAATTTTTAAAAATATGTATGAAATCCTAAAAGACTATAGGTACTAAAGCAATCTTGATAAATAACAGTTCTGGAGGGAATGTGCTCCCTGATTTCAAATTATATTACAGAGCTATAGTAATTAATGTAGCATGGCGTTAGCATAAAAACAGTCACAGTTTAATGGAACAGACTAAAAAGCCCAGAAATAAATTAATGAATGTGTGGTCAATGAATTTATGACAAAAGAACTAGGTATATGCAATGGAAAAAAGATAGTGTCTTCAGTAAATAGGGCTGTTTAAATTGGGTAGACACATGCAAAATAATGAAAATGAACCACTATCATACAGCATAAACAAAAATTACCTAAAAATAAAATGGATTAAACACTGGAGTGTAAGACCTAAAGCTATTAAAACCCTAGAAGAAAACATAGGTCATAAGCTCTTTGATACAGCTCTTAGCAATAATGTTTAAAAATCTTACATGAAAATCAAAAGCAACAACAGAAAAAGTAAACAAGTGAGGCTATATTAAACTAAAAACCTTTTGCAAGGCAAAGAAAATTATCAATACAATGAAAAAGCAACCTACCAAATGGAAGAAAATTTGAAAAACATATTTCTGATAAGGGCCTAATATATAAAATATATAAGGTTCGATTCCCCAGCCAGGGCACATAACCAGGTTGCAAACCAGGTCTCCAGTCAGGCTGTGGCTGGAGGCAGGTGAAAAGCAACCATACATTGATGTATCTCTCCCTCGCTGCCTCTCTTCCTTCCCCCTCTTTCTAAAAATACTTAAATAAAATCTTTAAAAAAAAAAAAAAAAAAAAAATAAAATATATAAAGTAACTATATAACTCCATAAAAATAAAAACAAACAATTCTATTAAAAAAGAGACATCAGATATGAATGGACATTGTTTCAAAGAAGACATACAGATAGCTGATAGGTACATAAAAAGATACTCTGCATTATTAGTCACCAGTGAAATACCAATCAATATCCGAGAGATATCACATCATATCTGATAGAATGGTTATTATTGAAAAGATAAGAAAGAATAAATGTTAGTAAAAATATGTCAAAGGGAACTATTTGGCCTGGTTAGTGAGAATGTAAATTAATGTAGTCACTATGGAGGTTCCTCAGAAAAATTTTAAAAGATGTATCATATCTATTTTGGGGTATTAAAGAAAGTTAACTCAAAAAGATTCATGTATCCCCATGTTTATTGCATCATTAGTTATAGTAGCCAAGATATTAAAACAACTTAAATGTCCATCAATGAAATAATGGATAAAGAATATATGATAATTGTATATATAATGCATATATCAATTTTATATGTATATAAATATATGTATCATAAATAAATAAACAAGCCAACAAATATAAATACAGAGGAAAGATAGTTGGTTGACAGAGACAAGGAATGGAAGAGTTAGGAGAAATTGCTCAACGTTTTAAAACATTTTAGTTTAAATAATTGAGTTAAAAAAACAGTATATAAAACACAAAGCTAGTGTAGGAAAGTAAATGATAAATATTAGATCTGTCATAGATGAAATAGAGAAATAAAGGAAAAGAGAAAACTTTACATCAAAAGTTGAGTATTTGAAATCAATAATATTGAGAAAACTTTAGACTAGTGAACAAAAATAAGAGAAAATTTAAATGACTAAAATCAGGAAGGAATGAGGGAACATTATATCTGAGGAGTCTGACTTTTTGTTATACATGTTATCATGCAGATTTCAGGCCTGGCCAAGAGCAATTACAAAGGCTTTACCTGAGAGGCCTCATGCAAGGAAGCTGTCCAAATCCAACTTGGTGATTAAGGGGTAGAAAAATGTCCCTTTTTTAATTTTAGGGTTTTTTGCTGATCTAGTAATTAAGTTGACAGATGAAAAGTTAACAGGAGAAAATTCAATATAATTTTGTTTGTACAAGAGCCTCATAAAAAATCAAGACTCAAAGAAGTGACCCAGCAGAAAGCATTTATTCATTTTATACCAGAAAACATTAAATTTATGAGGAATTTATAAGACAAAGCAGTTTGAGCTTAGGGTAGTAAATTAGTGAAAAATTAACAAGGTTTGTTTGTATAACTTTCTTTACCTTGTCTTCAGGGAGATCCTTTTCAGGAGCTTCTTTAAGGAGCTGAGGAGTAAGGCAGGGGAAGGGTAACACTTGACATGCTACCTCACTCTCTACAGAGTACTCATTACTTCTTCACTCAGCTCACCTCATCTCATCACAGCCATCCCCAATTAAGAGTCAATGAAATGTGTGAAGCATATTTATACTGACCTGCTTGGTCCTTGACCTGTGCATCATTCTATTGAGGAAAATGAAACAAGTAAAGTCAGCATTTTCTCCAGTTTCTAGTATCTTGCTTATACCATGAAGTGAGTAATTAAAGGCTTAACTCTTTAATTTTGGTTTTCTGCTTAATTGGCTGTTTTAACACTTGACAGCTCAGCTCTTTCTCCCCCCACTTATCTGAGTTCCTAAGAAATATTAACCTTGCAAAAATAAGCATGACGAGAGGGGAATACTATGAACAATTATGTCAATAAAAAAGATAATTGAGAAGAGATGAACAAATATCTAAGAAAATACAAATGACTAAAACCAGATTAACAAAAATATAAAATGTAAACTGACCTAGAAAATGTAAAGAAATTAAATTAATTATCTTTAACAAACTTCCTAGAATGACGAGCATAGGCATACATTGTTTCTCTGGTTTATTCTATGAAACACTTAACAAAAATTAGCACTAATCTTTTATAAACTTTTTTTTTTTAATTTTATTGTTGTTGTATTACATCCATCCCTTTTTTACTCCCCTCTGTCCCCCTCCCCACCCACCCTTTCCCCCCAAAGTCAATCCCACCTGTTGTCCATGTCCATGGTTCCTTTATACTAGGTTCTTGTCTAAGCTGCTCCCCTTCTTTGCCTCTGCCTCTCCCCTCCCCCCAACCCCTTTCCCCCTAACAACTGCAGGCCTATTCCTTGTATTCATACACTTGGTTCTGTTTTGCTTGTTGTTAGTTTTGCTCATTATTGTCCCGTAATGGGTGAGAACATATGATACCTGTCCTTCGCTGACTGGCTTATTTCACTAAGCATAATATTCTCCATTTACACAATGGAATTCTATATGGCAGAAAGAAAGAAGGAACTTGTACCCTTTGCAACAACATGGATGGAACTGGAGAATATTATAAACTTTTTTCAAAACATGAAAGAAAAAAGAATACTTTCCAACTGATTATATGAGGCATTAACCTAATAATAAAACTATTCAAAGGTATCACAACAAAAAGGAAACTACAGACAAATGTGCTTATAAACATAGACATAAATTCTTAAATAAGTACTAGCAAGCCCAGTCCAGCAGCATATAGAAAGGATTATACACCATAAGCAAGTTGATATAATACAAGAATATAACATCTGTAAATCAATTAATGTAATGTCATATTAGTAGAATAAAGTACCCAAAATACATGATAATTTCAATGTACAGTAAAAAACCTTTGACAAAACCCAGTGCATATGATAAAATGTGCAACAAACTAGGAATAGAAGGGAACATTTTCAACCTGGTAAAGCACATTTAAAAAGATACACAGCTTACATAGAACTTAATGGTGAAAGATAGAAAGTTTTCCTTCTATAACAAAGAACAGATAAGGATTTCTGCTCTAACCACTTCTATTAAGCATTATTCTGGGGTTCTAGTAGTTATTAAAAAATAAGTGGTAAAAGACATCCAGTTTTAAAGCTAGAATTTAACTCTATTAGCTGATGATATTTTCAAGTATATAGGAATTCTAAGGAAGTCACACACACACACACAGCTATTAGAACTAAGTAAAAAGTTAACTAACTCTCCAGGTTATATGATTAGTAATTAAAAACTAATTGTATTTCTATATATTGGCAATGAATATCTTAAAAATTGAGAGTATGAGCCCTAGCTGGTGGCTCAGTAGATAGGTGCTGGCCTGTGAATCCAAAAGTTGCTTGTTTGGTTCCCAGCCAGGGCACATAACCAGCTTGCAAGTCAGGTCTCCAGTCAGGTCCATAACTGGAGGCAGGTGAAAGGCAACCATGCATTGATGCTTCTCTCCCTTTCTTCCTACCTCCCTGCCCTTCTCTCTCTTAGGAATGGACCCTTCCTAAGATGAAATAGTGTAAAGCAAAAAGTATACCCTACTTCCCAAATGTTCACATTGAGCCACTTTGCTTTTACAAAAGACCTATGTTATTACGTGCCAGTTTTTGGTAACCAAAAGAAATATGAAAAGGATTTTTTGCTTTCATGAAAAAAGTCATTATCATACCACCATAAATATTTATAAAAGAGAAATGGTCTAACATAAACTATCAGAAAGCAGGAGATACTTGTATAGTTATGTAGTTAAATGAAATAGAATTGAGGTATCAGAAATGTACTTAAAATTATGATCAATTGATTTAGAAAAGTATGACATAATGATTTAATTGGGAAAATTAGCATTTTAACAACATGTGCTAGGAAACCTATATATTTATATATTAGCACTGAAGTTTTACCTTTTCTCACATTAAATTATATAGTAGGCTTATATCTGAAATATCTAAAGGACTCATATAACACAATAAAATAATAAAATCCCAATAAAAACAAATAACAGATTTTACAAAAGGTATATAAATGACCAAAGAGCACACAAAAAGATGCTCAAGATTAGTTATAAGGAAATAATATTTCAATACCAAAATTAGATATCAATTTGCACCAACTAGGGTGGATAAAGTTATTTATATAATAACAAATATTTTTGAGTTCATGGAATAATTGGAACACACTTACAGAGGGTGAGGTTGCAAAATATGCAGCTATTTGGGAAAGAGTGTTTTAGTTCCTCAAAATGTTAAAAATAAAATTTATGATATGACTCAACAATTCTACTCCTAAATATATGCCCAATAGAATTGAACACATATGCCCACTTACAAATGTGTACATGAATATTCAGGGCAGTTTTATTCATAATAGACCAAAAAAAAATCCAAATGCTCATGAACTCATAAATAGGTCAGTAAGATATGGTATAACCATTCAATGAAATATTTTTCAGCCATAAATATTTTTCAGCCATAAAAAGATAAAACTTTGATAATGCTACATCATGGCAGAATTCTGAAAATGTTATACTTTGTAAAAGAAGTTAATCATAAAAAGTATTATACGTGTGATCCCATCTATATGAAAAGTACAAAATATAGTATGTAAGTGGTTAGCTAGTTAGCATGCTTCCTTGTCCTTTCCTTTGTTTAAACATATGGCTTATCAATTAAACTGCTTAATATTCCCCCAGGTTAGCCCTGGCTGGTGTGGCTTGGTGGATTAGTACTGACCTATGAACCCAAAGGTCACTGGTTAGACTCCCTAGTCAGGGCATATAGTCAGGTTGCAAGCCATGTCTTTAGCCAGGTCTTAAGTTGGAGGCAGGTGAAAGGCAACCATATACTGATAAAAGACAAAATAAAAATAAATACTTCTCCAGATTAGTCATTACTAACCCTCACACAGCACAGGTATGGGAAGGACTCTTAAAGTGCCTTAAATATAATCTCATTATATCTTCACAACCACTCTATGAAGTACTTTTATCCCAGATGAGAAAACTTCATTACAGAAATGTTGAGTGACTTGCTCAAGATCGCAGAGGTTGTAGGTAACAAATTATGGTTAGTGGTAGGACCCAATATGGTGGAAAAATTGGTGGAAGGTGCACAAACCTCCTCCCAGGACCAAACTGGAATCAAAACTTAATTATAAAAAAATGATCCTCAATAACCAA
Organism: Noctilio leporinus; assembly: GCA_004026585.1. Taxonomy (NCBI): domain Eukaryota; kingdom Metazoa; phylum Chordata; class Mammalia; order Chiroptera; family Noctilionidae; genus Noctilio; species Noctilio leporinus. Next base: position 18,466 of record PVIW01008879.1, read on the forward strand.
CTGAACACTAACTGGAGAAGAGTCTTATAACCATGGACAGATGGAAGAAACCACATCACCATAACGAGACTGGTACAGAGTGTGAAGGAGGCATGAGAGAGCTGGATAGAGTGATAGCTAAAGTTCTGGAGGGATATTTTAATGGCTGGAGGGTTCCCCTGAGACAGGTGGGGTCTAAACCCCAAGCTGGGCTTCCTAGCCTACAGCACCAGAACAGGAAAAGGCACCCCCAAAACGTATATCTATTAGAATCATCTGGGTTCCTGTCCACTAGGGAGAGATGGCTGAAGATGGAGGGAGCCTCTTAGAGGTCCAACATACAAAATTTTGTTTGCAGGCACTTACCCTGGGCTTTGACAAAACGAGAAAAGTGTGTACTAGACATGCGTGAAGGAGTCTGAGAGTAGTGGCTCTGGGGGGAATACTGAAGGAATGGCCATCAGGCTCCTTAGATTGTTGTAGTGTTATTTCCCATTCTATAGAAACCACTTTCTCAGGTACAGCACTCCCTTCACACAGCATCTGCTTGAGGGGAAGCAATAGCTCCACCCACAGAAGTGTAACCCAGACCCACTATGTGAAGCTTAAGCTAGGCTGCTGAGTACAGCTTGAGACTATACCAGTAATTAAGTTTAACAATTAAAGCAGTTCCCTGGGAACTTTGAGACTTTAGCTGGCCCACTCCCAGGCCTGATGCTGGTAAAAGCTAGCATTGGTATGAAGCCTGGCTCTTTCTGCATACACCTGGGCTCAGCCCAGCAAGCCACAAGCTATGGATTGCTATTAACTACAAATAGGTTGCCCAGAGCCAGCCACAAATAGTGTTTGCCATACATCTACACCAAAGCCTTTGCAGATCTACTCAATACACAGAAACAACAGAGAGAGGCAGCTGAGATGGGAAGAAAAAGAAACAGGCTGAAAATGAAAAAAAAAAAGCAAGAAAAATTTCCAGAAGAATTAGATGAAATGGAGGCAAGCAATTTTTCAGATATAGGGTTTAGAGTAATTATTATAAAGATATTCAGCAGCATGTGAAAAAAGACCAGTCAGAAATAAAGAGGACAATATCTCGGGGGTGGGAGGGCAGGGAATAAACAGTAGAAGACTGAATCAGTGTTGGAAGATAAGGTAGAAAAACACCCAAGCGAAGCAGCAAAATAATAAATAAACAAACAAATTAATTTTTTAAATGAGGAAACCTTAAGAAAACTTTGGGGAAAATGAAATATAACAACATCCTCATTATGGTAAAACCAGGAGAAGTGGGTGAGCAAAGGATGAAGAATCTATGTGAAAAAGTAGTCACCAAAAAATATTCTGTAATCTAGTGAAGGAACAAGACATATAAGTCCAGGAAGCTCAGAGAGTCCTAACATGTTGGAACCAAAGAGGCCTACACTGAGACATATCATAATTAAAATGACAAGGCTTAAGGATGAGAAGAGGATCCTAGAAGTTGCAAGAGAAAAGCTGGTAATTATATACAAGGGAGCACCAATTAGACTATCATTTGATTTCTCAACAGAAACATTGAGTGCAAGAATGAAGTGGTGTGAAATAATATCAAAATGATGAAAAACAAGGACCTATAACTAAGGCTACTTTACCCAGCAAGGCTATAATTTAAAATCAAAGGGACAAGAAAAAAAATGAGTTTGTTAACATCACATCAGTATTGCAACAAATGTTAGAGGGCTTGCTTTAAGAAGAGGAATAAGGAAGGAAGAAAGAAAGAAAGAAAGAAAGAAAGAAAGAAAGAAAGAAAGAAAAGTCTTAACATAAAAGGACACTAAATGTGTACCTACCAATAATCACCATTAATGTAAATAGCTTAAATGTTCAAACCAAAAGACATAGGGAAGATGAATGAATAAGAAAACAAGATCCATGTATATGCAGCCTTCAAGACATCCACCTAAGATCAAAAGTAATATACAGACTAAAAGTAAAGAAATGGAAATGGAAAGAAAAAAGTAGGGGTACAGTACTTATATCCAACAAAATAGATATGAAAACCAAGACTATGGTAACAAATGAAGAAGGACACTACATACCAATAAAAAGAAAAAATCACAAGAGATATAACCCTAGTAAGCATTTATGTGCCAAAAATAGAGGCACCTAAACATGTAAAGCAAATCTTGATGGACACAAAGGGAAAGAGCAACAAAAATATAGTTAAGAGTCAGTGATTTTAATATCCCATTGGCTTCAATGTATAGATCTCTTAACGGAAAATCAAGGAGACAGAGGTCTTAAACAACACACTAGATCAAAAGGATTTAATTGATATCTTCAGAGTATTTCACTCCAAAGCAGCAGAATATACATACTTTTCAAGTGCACATGGAAGGTTTTCTAGGATAAACCCTATATTAAGATGAAAAACAACTCTCAATAAATTTAAGAAGACTAAAATCATATCAAGTGTCTTCTTTGACCACAATGCTTTGGTAATAAAAAATCAATCACAAAAACACTGAAAAACACATAAACATGGAAGTCATGTAACATGGAATTTAATTAAACAATGAATGTGTCAACAATAACATCAAGGAAGAAATCAAAAGGTACCTAGAAACAAATGAAAATGAGAACATAACAATTCCAAATCTGTGGGACACTGGGAAAGCAATTATAAGAGGAAAATTAAAAGCATTGCAGGCCTATCTCAAAACAAAAACAAACAAACCAAAGAAACCAGAAAAACAGAAAAAGCTCATATAAACAATTTAACAATCTAACTTTACATTTTAAAAAGAACAACAAACTAAGTCCAAAATGAGAAGAATAGAGTAGAAATAAAAGAAATAGAGTCTAAGAAAACAATAAAGAAATATCAACAAATCCAAGAGCTGGTCCTTTGAAAAGATTAAAAAGATTGACAAACCTTTAGCCAGATTTATGAAGAAACAAAGAGAGGGTCCAAAGAAACAAAATCAAAAATGAGAGAAGAGACTACAACAGACACCAGAAGAAATACAAAGAATTTAAGAAAATATTATGAAAAACTACATGCCAACAAAATGAACAACCTAGATGAAATGGATACATACCTACAACTATACAATTTTCCAAACCTTAAGCAGGAAGAATCAGATAATCTGAATAGACATGTTACACCTAGTGAAATTGAAGCAGTAATCAAAAACTGCCGACAAACAAAAGCAATGACCAGATGGCTTCACAGTTGAATTTTATCAAATATTCTGGCAACTATCACCTATTCTAAAACAATTCCAAAAAATTCAAGAGGACTTAAGAGTCACAAGCTGATTTTATGAGGCCCCATTATCCCTATTCCAAAACCAGATGAAGAAATCACAATAAAATTACCAGTATCCCAATGAATGTGGTGCTAAGATTCTCAACAAAGTATTAGCCAACCAAATATAATAATGCATCAATATGATCATATACCATGACCACATGAAATTTATTCTGGGAATGCAAGGTTGGTATTATATTCATAAATCAATAAGTGTGAATTTACTAGATAAACAAAATGAAGGATAAAAACCATATTATCATATCATTAGATGCAGAAAAAGCATTTGATAATATGAAGTACCCATTTATGATAGAAAAAAAAATACTGTCAGCAAAGTGGGAATAGAAGAAGAATACCTAAACATAATAAAGGCCATAGGTGACAAACCTGCTGCCAGCATCACACTCAATGGGCAAAAAATAAAAGTGTTCCCCTTAAGATTGAGAATAAGACAAAAAAGTTAACTTTTACCTCTCTTATTCAATGTAGTACTGGAACTCCTAGTCACAGCAATCACAAGAAAAAAATAAAAGGCATCCAAATTGGAAAGAAAGAAGGAAAACTATCTTTATTTGCAGATGACATGATTTTACATATAGATAATCCCAAAGATTCTACCAAAAAGCTACTAGAAGTGTTAAATTAATTCAGCAAAGTAGTAGGATACAAAATTAGTATCCAGAAATCAGTTGGATTTTTAGATGCCAATAGCAAACTAACAGAGAGGGAGATTAAGAAAACAATCACATTCACTATTTCTTAAAAAAAACAATAAAATACCTAGGAATAAACCTAACTAAGGATGTAAGAGACAAATCCTCAGCATATTATAACACACTGAAGAAAGAAATTGAAGATTCAAACAAGTGGAAAACATCATGTACATGGATAGGAAGAATGAACATTATTATGTCAGTATTACCCAGGGCAATCTATAGATTCAACATAATTCCTAAGAAGATTCCAATGACCTATTTCACAGAACTAAAACAAATATTTCAAAGGTTTATATGAAACCATAAAAGGTCTTGCATATTAACAGCGATCCTGAAATAGAAGAACAAAGTTGGAGGAATCACACTACCTAATATCAAATTATACCATAAGGCCATAGTAATCAAAACAGTATGATAGTGGCATAAAATCAGACACATTCATCAATGAAACAAAATAGAGAGCCCAGAAATAAACCCATACTACATAGTCAATTAATATTTAACATGGGTAGCAAGCACATACAATTGATTAAAGATGGTTTATTTAATAAATGGTGTTGGGAAAAATGAGTAGATATATACAGAAAAATTAAACTAGATCGCCTTCTTATGCTACACACAAAATAAATTCAAAGTGGATTAAAGACTTAAATGCTTAACCCAAACCCATAAAAAGTGTAGGAGAAAACATTGGCAACAAAATCTAGACATTGCTCATAACAATATGAAGTCTGTACCAGAAGTATTGGCCACACAAACTGTTTAAATTTTATTGACATTGGCTCAATACTTTGAGAACAGACCTCATATTTTATTGGATATATCTTCCCAGGCAAGAGAAACAAATGTGACTACATCAAACTAAAAGTTTTTGCACAGCAAAGGAAAACATCAACAAAATAAAAAGACATCCCACAGAATGGGAAAACATACCTGCTGATACATCTCATAAAGAGTAAAGATCCAAAATGTATAAAGAACTGATAAAACTCAACACCAAAAAATCAAACAACACAATAAAAAAATGGGCAAAGGACATGAATAGACACTTCTCCAAAGATGACCAATAGACATATGAAAAGGTGCTCAATGTCATTAATCATCATAGAAATGCAAATTAAAACCACAATGAGATATCATCTCATACCTGTCCGAATGGCTATTAATAAATAAACAAACAACAAATGCTGGTAAGGAATTGGAGAAAGGGGAACTCTTTTCACTGTTGGTGGGAATGCAGACTGCTGTAATCACTGTGGAAAGCAGCATGGAGATACCTAAAAAAAATTTTAAATGGGTCTGCCTTTTGACTTAGCAATTCCATTTCTGGGAATATATTTGAAGGAAATAAAAAAACTAATCAAAAGAACATAAGCACTCCATGTTCATTTCAGTATTATTTACACTCACCAACATATAAAAACCCGAGTGTCCATCAGTAGTTAAGTGGATAAAACAATAAGTATTTACGCAATGCAATACTACTCAGCCATATAAAAGAAGAAAAGTTTAACTTTTGTGATAGTATGGATGGACCTGGAATGCATTATGCTAAGAGAAATAAACCTGTCAGAGAAAGACAATTACTATATGATTTCACTTATATGTGGAATATAATGAACAAATTTAACTAACAAGAAAATATAGAGACTCAAAGGTAGAAAGTAGGATGACAGCTAAGAGGGGATGGACATTAGAGGGTGAAAGGATCAAGCAAAATGTAAAAAGACTCATGGACAAGGACAACAGTATGGTGATTGCTGGGGATAGCAGAGGGAGAGGAATGTAAAGTAACTGGATGGTAATGAAAAAAATAAAATAAAAACATTTAAGTAAAATAAAAACCAATAAAGTTTAGCAACTAAGAAGTTCTAAAATTCTTTCCTCATTTATTTCTTGAAAGTTTAATTTTGTTCTTACAGATGATTTTTATATAGCACTAATATCAAATCTTTCCACTGAAATCTGTAAATAAATAAAAATCAAATAGCCTGTGACAACATTGGTAGTGTGGATATTTTTCTTACAAAAACAGATCCTTTAGTCTTTTTTACTTTGATTTTGACAGAGTATGTATATTTTCTCAATCTTATAGATTACTGTCAAACTTCTAATTTTATGAGTGTAAATAATTATAGTTATTTTAATGCTGTCAATGTGATCTTTGAAGCCAGAAAACATCATAAAATACATTTGATACAAGAAAATCCTGAGCCACCATATATTTGGCAGATTCACATTAGAAGCAGCTCACATTAAACAAATGCTTAAGTATAAAACCTCTTTCTAAATAACTATATAAAATATTTTATTAATTTTCAGTCTGCAGAATTTGATTATTTTTTACTTTCCTTTTATCTGTTGTTTAAGATTCAGATTAATTCTCATTTAGTTATTTGGTAAATAGTTTACTTTCTATTATTTTGCCACCTTTCTAGAGATGTTCAGACAATTATAGACATTCATTGCTTTATTTCCACCAACACAGCTTAATTACTTACAAACTATAATCATGTTTAATCTTACTATGGTTAGTTTTAGGCATTGACTTTGCTGGGCTACAATACCCAGATATTTATTTAAATGCTAATATGGGTGTTATTATGGAGATATGTTGTACATATAGTTAATACCTATACTCAATTGATATTAAATAAAAGAGATTATCCTTTAAAATGTAGGTGGATTTCCTTCATTCAGATGGTTGAAAGACCTTGAAAGTGAATACTAGGGTTTCCCAAAGAAAATACTCTATGCCATGACTGCACTATCAATCTTGCCTGAGTTTCCAGTGTGACCTGTGAATTTTCAGCTTGCCAGAAACCACCTTCATGTGAGCCAGTTCTTTACCATAAAGCTCTCATATATATCTATATCCATTATATTTTATTGGTGTGTTTCACCAGACATTTTTTACTGAAAACAGTCATTTGTTTGCATCACTTTATTATTTGCTACACATTTCTAAAATCAGAAAAATATTTTGATAACTCCATTGGTTAGCAGTTGCGTACATAATCTGAATAATTCCATTCTTTTTTTATTCAATGTTAATGAAGATAGCCTAATAGTAAAATCACATAAAGAGCAAACTGTAAATGCAGGCACAGATCTTGGAGATATATTTTTACACTTTATCTCAGAGCATTGCATATACATAAAATGTAAATATCCAAAGTTGATGGCATATACAATTGTATTTTTAAGCATTTCTAGAGGTAATTTATTTTAGATTTCATAATGGAACTTTTAATTTTAGAGATTTTTTCTAGATCATTACAGCAAAGAATGTCAAGTAATAGCAAAGACCTACAATTAGAAAGCAGAAACCAAAACAGTTCATGGGATTGTTAATTCTTTAAATATTCAGGTACTTGCCTTGCTATCTCTGATTAATGCAGCAGTTCCCAACCTTTCTGGCACCAGGGGCCAGTTTTGTGGAAAACAACTTTTCCATGGACCAAGGTTGAGGGGATGGTTTCAGGATGATTCAAGCCCACTACATTCAACCTCATGTCTTGCTGTGTGGCCCAGTTCCTAATAGTCCAGGACTGGTGCTGGTCCTCAGCTTGAAGGTTGGGGATCCCTGAACTACAGGACAATAGCCAATAAGGGTGAGCTGTTCTATACACTACACATGGCCTTAAAATAAAACATATGGAATTAAATCAAATTTGCTTCTATAATTGCTACTGTCTTTCAAGTTTGAGTTATTTTTATTTTTTAGTTATTCTATTAAGGTTGTCCTAACTTTTTCCCCTTTGTCCTCCTCCTCCCAGCTCCACTCCCACAGTAAATCCCCACACTGTGGTCCATATCCATGAGTCATTTATATATGTTCTTTGATTAGTCCCTTCCCCTTCTTCCCACCATTATCCCTCCCTCCTTTGCTCTGGCAGCTGTTGATTTTTTCCATGTTTCCATGTCTTTGATTCTATTTTGCTCATTAGTTTATTTTGTTCATTAGATTCCCCTTATAAGTGAGATTATATGGTATTTGCATTTCACTGACTAGCTTATTTTACTTAATGTAATAGTCTCCAGTCCCATCATGCTGTCACAAAAGGTAAGAGCATATGCATTTAGTTTTTACTTTCTGCTGTGTAGTATTCCATTGTGTAAATATACCATAGATTTTTGATCCACCCATCTACTGATGGGGACTTAGGCTGTTTCCAGCACTTGGCTATTGTAAATAATGCCATTATGAACATAAGGGTGCATAGGTTCTTTTCAATTTATGTTTCAAGAAGAAGGAAGAATCTCAAACTCTTTTTATAAGACCAAAATTATCCTTTTTCCAAAAACAGATAAAGACACAACAAATAAAAAAAAATTATAGGCCAATAGGCCAATATTTCTGATGAACATAGATGTTAAAAACCTCAACAAAATATTGGCAATCCAGATTCAGCAACATGTTAAAAAGATCATACCATGATCAAGTGGGATTTATTCCAGGGATGTAAGGATGGTAAAATATTTGTAAATCAATAAATATAATACACCACATAAAAAATGAAGGTCAAAAATCACATGATCATACCAGTAGATACTGAAAAACATTTTATTAAAGCCAGTACCCATTTATGATAAAAATAAAACACTTTGCAAAATGATAATAGAGGGAGTATACCTCAACTCAACTCAATAAAAGAAACCTACACCAACATTACATTCAATGTGCAAACACTGAGAGCTTTTCCCTTAAGACCAGGAGCAAGAGAAGGGGTCTGCTGTTATGACTTATTCAATATGATGCTGGCAGTTCTACCCACAGCAATCAGACAAGTAGGAAATCCAAAGTAGGAAAGAGGAAGTAAAACTCTCAATATTTTCAGATGGCATGATTATGTACAAGGAAAACACTACATGCTCCTCCAAAAACTACTCAACCTAATAAGTGAATTTGGCAAAATAGTAGGATACAGTCAATACTCAGAAATTGATGACATTTTTGTATAGAGAAACTAGAAAAAAAGCTATTATAGGAACAAGAAAAATAAAGTACCTAGGAATAAATTTAACCAGGAGGAAAAAGACCTATACTTGAAAACTATATAACACTGAGGAAAGAAATTGAGGAAAATACAAATAAATGAAAGCATATAAACAGATCATGATACGAAGAACTGACATAATTAAAATGTTCATACTGCCCAAACCAATCTATAGTTTCAGTGCAATACCTATTAAAATACCAATGGCATATATCACTGATATGTAAACCAAAAATTTAAATGGAACCAAAAAAGATACCAAATAGCCTCAGCAATCTTGAAGCTTTTGAAACTCTCTGGATTAAGGTTTGTTTGTTTGTTTTGGTTTGGTTTTGGTTTTTAAGATTTTATTCATTATATTTAGAGAGAAGGGCAGGGAAGAAGGAAGAAAGGCAGAAAAACATCAATGTATGGTTGCCTCCAGCAAAGAACCTGTCTGGAGACCTGGCTTGCAAACTGGTTATGTACCCTGACTAGGAATCAAACCAGCAACTTTTGGGTTCACAGGCTGGTGCCAATCCACTAAGCCACACCAGCCAGGGCAATGGATTTAGGGTGATATATGCAAAATATGCATAAAATAAGATTGCTGTAAAAATTAAATAGTCAAAGCCTAGAAATCATGTGGGATAATAATAAGGTTCGTTCTATAATAAGTTCTTAGTAAATATTAGTTACAGTCATTATTGCCATTGCTTGTTACTTAAAGAATGTTTTTCTCTCTCAAAGATTAATTCTAATTGGCTTCATGATTGTGATTATCATAAAAAATACATTACAACTTTAAAGCTATAAACTACAATATTATCAACTCAAGTCTCTTCAGATTTCTACAATGTATTTACATACAAAACCACATTTGCTATTGTAAATCACACTCTTATGACCCGATAAGTAGTAGTTCTTCTTCAGCACAGACGCAGCCTGTTAATTGATGATATCCAAGCTGTTGTATTAATATTTACTGGTCCAGAAATATAATAAAGCAAAATAGCATGTGCCTGGAAGAAGCAGACTTAGCGAACAAAGTATGAATTCAATAGAATAATAAGCAATTACGTCTCTATAATTGTGTCTGATTTATGAAAATGCTTTTGTAACATACACTGGATTTTGAAAGAAATGAGTATTTCCCAGTAATAAATTGTAAAATTATGTGGATTTTTATTCTATGCACTGAATTATTGAGAATATATAACAGACTTAGGAAGCATGTAAGAGAGGCAGTTAACAAGTTTAAATTACAACTAAGCACAGATAGAAAATTTTGATTTTGCCCTATGAAATTAGAAATCCTCAATATTATAAAGGGTTTTAGTCAATAAAGAGTTTGTACTTTATCTTCATTTTTCATATAATCTTTGTCTTTCTATTTTAGCATTTCTCTGTTCCATGTTTCAAAGCTCATGCAATTAACCCTGATCCTAAATCCTAGATCCTAAATCCTAAAATGCTGGTTTTAATTTTTCAACTAAGCCCTAAGACTGAGCAAAAAGTGAAAAGAACTCATGGACATGGACAACAGTGTGGTGATTGTGGCAGGGGAGGTGGGTATAAAGGGGACTAAATGATAATGGAAAAAAAAAACCAATAAAATTTTAAAAATAGTCTTTTCTCTTCATTAAAGATATAATGAGATATTAACAAATATTGGACATTTGCAAAGTAATAGCTGCAATTTTATTAAAATTATTACAAGGCCCTGGCTGGTAGCACAGCGGATAAGGCACCGGCCTGTGAACCCAAAGGTAGCAGGTTCGATTCCCCAGCCAAGGTACATAACCAGGTTGCAAACCAGGTCTTCAGTCAGGCCTGTGGCTGGAGGCAGATGAAACACAACCGTACATTAATGTCTCTCTCCCTCTCTGCCTCTCTCCCTTCCCCTCTTTCTAAAATAGTGAAATAAAATCTTTAAAAAAATATATTACATTGTTTACTCTGGGCATTTTGCCTTTCCATATAAAAATTAAAATTGGTTTAACAAGATGGACAAAGTAACATGCTAGGATTTTAATAGAGATTGCGTTGAATCTCTAGATCTGTTTGGAATAAGTCTTAAAATTATTGAAACTTCCTATTTATGAACTTGAAATATCTTCCCAGTTATTTTAAAGTTATTTTTAAAAAGATTTTATTCATTTTTTTAAGAGAGAAGGGCAGGGAGGGAGGAAGAAAGGGCGAGAAACATCAATGTATGGTTGCTTTTCACCTGCTTCCAGTTACAGGCCTAGCTGGAGACCTGACTTACAACCTGGTTATGTGCCCTGACCAGGAATTGAACCAGTGACCTTTGGGTTCTCAGTCTGGCACCTATCCTCTGAGCCACCAGCCAGGGCCTCTTCCCAGTTTTTAAAATAATCCTTGTTTTATTTTATTTAAGCTTTTAGCTTTCCTAATAGAGATCTTGGACATATTTTGTTAGATTTATATGTAAGCATTTTTTTGGTGCCAGTAAAATTATGTGTATGTTTAACATTCAATTTTCAATTATTCATTACTGGTGTACATTAAACATATTGATTTTGTATAATAATTTCATGTCCTGCAGCCTTGCTGTCATTGTTTATTAATTCCAAGGACTTTTTAATCTTTAGAATTTTGTACATAAACAATGATATCATATGTGAACAGCAAGTTCTTTAAGTCTTCCTTTATGATCTGTGTGATTTTTCTTGCCTTTTGTTGTCTTACCAAATCATCTAGGAGTTACAATTCAATGTTGAAGAGGAGTGGCAAGAGTACACATCCTTGTTCTACTCCTGATTTGGGGAGGAATCAACTTGTTTTACACAATTAAATGTGATGCAATTTTTTCACCATTAAATATGCTGTAGGTGTTTTGAATATGTCATTTTTCAAGATAAAGTTCCCTTCTCTTTCTGGTTTGTGGAGGGCTAAAAAATAAAATATAAATAAAAAGCACACAAAAACTATAAAGCAGAGTACGAGGAAAACTTTCTAACAAAGAGTTGTGTGTGTGTTTGTGTATGTGTATGTTCAAGAAATTTCTAAGAACTTAAATTTGAAACCCAGATTAAATATGTCAAGAGTGCTATGTGGAAAGATGACAGCATAAGCAGACATGGCTCACATATTTGCATAACTACATCAAAATTACAACTAAAATAGAGAACAAAAATTATTCAGAACTGTTAGAAACGGAGTTGGCAGGTATGGAATTAAAAAAGCCATATCCATTGAGGTGGATAGGAGGGGTGCAGTTGGGGAACAGGCTGGTTTCTCACCCATGTGTGGTGGATAAAAGTTCAGGAGGGATATCTCAGGAGTGAGGAGTCCCAGCCCCACACCAGGCCACCCAGCTCAGGGTTCCAGTGCCAGGAAGAAAAGTTACCACAACTTCGGGTTGCAAAACCCAGTGGGTCAGCGGAAAAAACTCCTAGAGCCCTAAGCAGTTCTTAGAGAACCCACACATGGACTCACCTACACAGACTCACTCCTGCTGAGCTCCAGCACCAGGGTAGCAGTGTGAATGGCACCGGTGGTATACAGGGAGAAACTGAAGTATCTGGCATCAAGACCAGAACAGGCCATTATCTTTTATTTTAAACCTTCCCCACATAGAGCTGGCAAGCTGGTGCCATATCTGAGACTCCATTAATCTGGCTAACTCTGTTTGACCAGCCTTGGAGATCCCTAGAGATGCTGCCCCACTCAATTTATAAGGCCACCCAAACTGCTTTCCCATACGAATGGCTGCTCTTGGCCTCATGCTTCACAACTTCCTAAATCCTATCAAACAAATAACAACTGACCTCAGTGAGCTCCAGGCCCAGCATTACCAGCAGTCAGTTTGGATTCACAGCTTGGCTTTTCCTGGGGATCTTCAAGCCCAGCATAAATATCAGCTATCTCAGAAGTCTTTTAGCTCAGGCAAGGGTGCCTTGGGAAAAACACAGTTTGGGGCTGAACTTGGCCTGCACCACATGGGAAACACCAGGACCAGTACAGCCAGTGAATAACTAAAAACCAAGATGGAGTACCAGCCCCACTGACCCTGCATAGCTGATCCTCCACAGAGAGCAGAGGTTAGTGGTCAGTGGTCATAACCAGGCCTTGCAGCTTATTGGCCTAGGTAAATACCTACCATTAATATTCCAACAGCAACCAAAGCTCAACTACAAGAGGAGGGTGTACTCAACCCACACGAAGGGCACACCTCTGGTATCTAGCTTCAGTGATAGCAGAGACTGTACCACTGGACCCTACAGGACACCTACTGCTTTCGGACATACTACCAAGATATGGAATCAAAGTTTTTTTACCCAATACACCAAACCAAACTCAGGAAAGCTACCCAACTGAGGCAGCAGAGAAATATGGCCCAGAAAAAAAAGCAGAAAAAGAGCTAAATGAAATGGAGATAGCAACTGATCATATGCAGAGTTCAAAACACTTGTGATCATAATACTCAGAGAAATGATTGTGTATGGTCACAAAACAAAGGAATAACTGAAGGTTATACAAAGTGAAATAAAGAAAAATATACAGGGAACCAACTGTGATTAGAAGGAAGCTGAAAGTCAAATCAATGATTTGCAACAAAAAGAATAAATAAACTTTCACCTAGAACAGAAAAAAGAAATAAGAATTGAAAAAAAAGAAAAGGAGGAGAGAATTAGGAACATCATAGACTACTTTAAAAGTACAAACATCTGAATCATAGGGGTGCCAGAAGAAGAGGAAGAGCAAGAAACTGAAAACTTAAGTGAAAAAATAATGAAAGAAAATTTCCCTAATTTGTGAAGGAAATATATATACAAGTTCAGGAATCACAGACAAGCCCAAACAAGTTAGACCCAGAAAGGACCAAACCAAGACACATCATAATTAAAATGCCAAAGGTTAATGATAAAGAGAGAACCTTAAAAGCAGCAAGAAAAAAGAAGACAGTTATCTACAAATGATTTCCCATAAGACTATCATATGATTTCTCAAAAGAAACTTTGCAGGCAAGAAGGGACTAGCAAGAAGTACTCAACATGAAAAGTAAGGTCCTACAACCTAGGTTATTCTACCTAGCAAAGCTATAATTTAAAATGGAAGGGCAGATAAAGTGCTTCCCAGACAAGGTAAAGCTAATGGGGTTCATCATCACCAAGCTATTATTATATGAAATGTTAGAGGTACACATTTAAGGAAAAGATCAAAACTATGAACATTAAAATGATGAGAAACTCATAACTACCAAACAACCAGAATAGAAACTGAATGATAGGTAGGAGGATTATTGGAACGGTTTTCAGCTGGGAGAGGTAAAGGGGAGAAATGGGAAAATGGTGCAGGGATTAAGAAGCATAATTGGTAGGTACAAAATAGACAAGGGATGTTAAAAATAGTGTAAGAAATGGATGCCCTGGCTGGTGGCACAGTGGATAAGGCACTGGTCTGCAAACCCAAAGGTCACTGGTTCGATTCCCTAGCCAGGTCTCCAGCCAGGTCCATAGCTGGAGGCAGGTGAAAGGCGACGATACATTGATGTCCCTCTCCTTCTCTGCATCTATGCTTTCCCCTCTCTCTAAAAATAATAAATAAAAAAAATCTTTAAAAAAAGAAATGGAGAAGCTAAAAAACCATATATATATATATTTGTATATGCATGACCCATGGACATGAACTAACAGGGAGATTTTGAAGGGTACATGGGTACTGGTAAAGGAAGGCAAAGAGAAAATAATTGGGACAACTGTAACATCATAATCAATACAACATAAACATACTTTTTAAAAAGTACTATTTCAAGATGTGCAAAGAGACAACCCCAGGATAATATAAGTACAAAAATCTTCAAATATAATACAATAAATTAGGCATTGATAAACATCAGAATAACTTGGCTATCTGGGCTATCTGGGCATATTCATTACCTTGGAATGAGAAAGTTGTGTTTTCTTGTATTACAGTCAGAGACTTAGGGCCCTTTTAAACTCTGGGGATGACATGGGAAGATTGGACTTCCAGCCAACTCAGGGGATCAAACAGTAGAATATTGTCTTTGGTATGGGCATCTCAATTATATCTCCAAAAGAAGTAAAGCACTATCCTGCTTCTCTGATCTAACAAAAATAAAACTAAAACTTATGGGACTCCCATAAATTAGAACTCCGATTTCAAATATGTTTGTTTGGGGCTCAAGTTAAAAGATTAAAACTTTCTCTCTCTCTCTCTCTCTCTCTCTCTCTCTCGCTCGCTCTCTCTCTCTCTTGCTCGCTCTCTCTCTCTCTCGCTCGCTCTCTCTCTCTCTTTCTCTCGTCCCTTATTGATGTTATAAAAATTACCACAAATTTTGTAACTTAAAAGGACACAAGTTCATGAACTTTTAGTATTTTATTTGCAAGTCAGAAGTCTAAAATGGGTTTTATGGAGCTAATCAAAGTGTTAACAAAGCTGTTTCTTTTTCTGGCTGAGGGAGGAATAAATGTCCTTTTCCCTTTCCAGTCTTTGGAGCTTAGTTTTGGTCACATCACTCTAACTTATGCTTTTGTCATCACATCGCTAACTCGTCTGCTTTTCTCCTTCACTGTGAGGACACCTAATTTTATTGGGTCCCAGTGGATAATCTACGATAATCTCCCCCCATCCTATGCCTGCTATAGGACTTGACATGCTTCTCAATTCTGCCCTTTATTAGGTGACCTACAGGACCTAGTTGATTTCTTCTCATGCTTTCATAGTCTTTGCTACTTCATATCTTGGTACTATTTCCAGACTACTTAAACATAAACTTATTTTTATATCTTTTCTTTCTTACGTGTTTTATTAGGTTCATTAATTCTTTACTGCTCAGGTTTGCTGGTAACACTCCTCTTAGTTTTAAAGTGGTGAAATGAATTAAATTTCATTTTATATGCAGTAATTTATTCTAATAGAATTTTGAAAGAGAAAGGTGCTAAAGTGTGTATATCATAAACCATCTTTAATTGGGAAGATAACACATTTGACAGGAATGAAAGAGCTTTATTTTAAATACCTCTAAATTATCCTGCATACAATAGAAAAGTTTTCTGACACACTGTACAAAAGTGTTATTTCAACACAGTTGAAGGATTAACCTGTTTTAGGTTGTATTCCTGAAAATCAATCTAATATTATATAATATATACAACTTTAGTTCTTATAATTTAATAGATACTTTAACTGAAAAAATGGATTTTATTCAACTTTTACTCTTTATGATTTAGTAATTAACATATAAAGAAAAAGCATTTTTCAAGGATACATTGCTATAGTCTCTGATGATTGAGTGCCACAAATACCCATGCACACACAATATAAACATCCTTCAGAAATCTCTATCATTTATATATAAATTCATAGATGATCTTTCACCTTTATTACCTATAGGATTCAATATCCTTAAATTAAGTCTATAACACTGCATGGCATGAGGTGGCTTTTCTCTATACAATATCTTGTAAGTCTGTTAACTTAAATGCCACAGATTGACAGAAAGTATTTTTCAAGACAACTCTTTATTGCTTCATGTCTTTGACATTGTCTCAAAATAATTAAATTATAAATAATCAAAGGAAGACCAATATCAACATATTTACAACATTTTTATATATTACTATATTTTAAGTATTTTATTGATTTATTTTTAGAGTAAAGGGGAAGGCAGGGAGAAAGAGAGGGAGAGAAACATCAATATATGAGAGAAACAAATTGGTTGCCTCTCATAAGCCCTAACTTGGGATCTAGCCTGCAACCCAGACATGTGCCCTGGATGGAAATAGAACCAGTAACTCTTCAATTCACAGGCTGACACTCAATCCACTGAGCCACACTAGTCATAACTATATATTACTATTTTGAAAATATGTATATACCTTACTTTATCTTAACACTTTTGAAATGTATAAATAGTACAGCTATCTTGTTAATCAATTAATACTATTTTTCTTATCCATTTTATTGGTAGGAGAATACACATTTATTATTGAAAACTGTTTCCAATGTGTTTACATAAAAATTACCTCATTTTTGCATTAATTCAGGGATAGATATATTATCTAATCATATACCACTCTATAATTCTGAACTCAGTAATTGGTTTGACATTTATCAGATTACCTAGGAATAAAAACTAAAGGAAATGACTAGGGCTTCTGTGGAATATAATAAAATAAATGTGATCAGGAAGTCAATGTAGGCCTACATAATCAATTGATCTATTTTATCTCATCAAACAGAGCTTTTTGAGAATGAATCCAGCACCAAATAATGCTGAGGAAAAAGGTAAAGAGACTCAGGTTGCTAATTACATCATTTGAAACCCTACATCCATCTATTCCTAAAAATTCACAACTTAGAGTACCTTAGAGAGACGGGGTAAGGGGAATGTTCAATGACTTCCCTGGTTCATGGAAAGAATGACAATCACTCTCTATTTCAATGTTAGTGTAATCTTATTTGCCTGATGGGAAGAAGTCCCCAGCTATTTTTTGAATATTTTTCAAAGAAACTTATTGCATGAGTAGCTGTTCTTTTGGTATATCAATAATAGGACAAGAATTCAGAAGCTTCTTATGTTTTTCTCTTTAGTGATTTTATAAAGCTTGAAATTTACCCATTATGTTTATATGGGGTGTGTGTGTGTGTGTGTGTGTGTGTGTGTGTGTATGCTGATGTGATCTCCAGATAACAAAGATAGCAGCTATTACTCAGAACTCACACTTTCTTTTTCTCCTGTAATACTAGTAACCTACCTAAAAGAGAAAGAAAGAGGAAAAGAAAGCCTTAATAAGGGGAGCAAAAAGAGGATGAATGTAATACAACAATAAAAATTTTTTTAAAAGAATAAAAAAACAGAAAGTCAATATATTTTCAATTGAAAATAAAGATATGAGAATAAAATAAGCAAATTTAAGGTATATGTAATTCCTGTTCCTAAAAAGAAAACAAAATAAATAGAGCTTAATTATATAGATAGGTAGATAGATAGATGATAGAGATTCAAAATATTTTCTTAACATTTATAATTTCAAAATAATAAGATATTCTGGTATTATTTTACCAGAATGACTGGCTGACTTAATTTTTCTACATTTTTATTGAATGTATTGAGGTGCACTGGTCGATAAGATTATATGTTTCAGGTGTACAATTTTATAACACATGATCTGCATTCGAATTTTACCTATACACTAGAAATAGGTTGAATCTTTAGTGTAAATATTTACAGAAGTATGATTTTAGAAGCTACTATTAAGAATGTTTGGGCCCCGGCTGGTGGCACAGTGGACAAGGTGCCAGCCTGAGAACTCAGAAGTCACTGGTTTGATTCCCAGCCTGGGCACAAACCAGGTTGCAAGCCAAGTCTCCAGCCATGTCCGTAGTTGGTGAAAGATAATCACACATTGATATCTCTCTCCCTCTCTGTCTTTCTCTCTTGCCCTCTTTCTAAAAATAATAAATAAAGTATATATAAAAAAAGAATGTTTGGATATAAAATATGTGTTCAGATACCTCTAGTGATTAAACAGTTCCCCTATTTCAGATTCTAAAATGAATTTTAAATCTGGCAATCAAAAATTTTATTATATTGGAGTAGCACAAATAAATACTGAGATATATTGTAAAATCAGACACTTTGGGCCCCATAATGAAATAAAAAAGTTGTTTTGGGGAAAAATGCATTACAACAGTTGGAGAACAAGAGTTATACAGCCTTATAATTATTTCATTAAATTAAAGACCTTTATTATAAATCCTATTTTAATTGCTAAATGAAAGACTATTTTTATTACCCTTTGTGGATAACTAAAACTCAAATAAATTGTGTGACAGTCTGATGCTTAAAGGAAGTTAATGATAAAAACATAATTAATTTAAAAATGCTGCTTAATTGACTCACCTAAAAATTTTAAACTGGTAATATTTAATACACAGAAGGGGCAAGTAGCTGGGACCTGGGATGTCTCTTTGGACTTAGGTGCCAGACCTGAGGGACATGTAATTCTTCTTTGAACAGGGTATTATCAGACAGGTTGCACAGTCCAGTCTCAGGTTGTTGGCTTTCCAATCCTGAGCCCCATTTTGGTTTATGCTCCTGCTAATTCACCATGGTACACCTTGAGCAGGACCACATATATCAACTGAATACATGAAAATCCTGGAGTCAAAAGGCTCCATTGTGGCAAGTAATTCAGGTTTGTTCCATTGTATATGCTTAGAATTTTCCTTAATCTTGAAATTAACTATAACCTTCAAAATTAGGGAGTTTCAGCTTATTCAATATGTATTATTTTGTTTTTTTTTAACCTGCTCTCTTCAAGATAATTATATACATAATTAGTTATCTTAATACACACACACATACACACATGCATTTCATGGCATCCTTCTATTATCTTGGTTAATTAGGGTAGGAGTAATAGATTTTTAATTTTTTTGTTGTTGTGATTTGTTTGTTTTTTATAAAGATTTTATTATTTTTAGAGAGAGGCAGAGAGGGAAAGAAACATCTATGTATACTTGCCTTTCACCTGCCTCCAGCTATAGACCTGGCTGGCGACCTGGCTTGCAACCTGGTTATGTGCCCTGACTGGGGAATCAAACCAGTGACCTTTGGATTCGCAGGCTGGCACCTTATCCACTGTGTCACCAGCCAGGGCTAAGAGTAATAGTTTATTAGTATTTTGCTCACTTAGTGTAAGCTTGATAGAATGCTTCATAATTTTAATAGTATAAATATGCAGCACAAAATTTCTTACTATAAAATTATAGTGAAAATGATTATATATTAGTACATATACAAGCAGAATTAAGCACACAGTCACACATGTGCACATACACACATCAATATTGAGGAAACTAAGAAGCTTTAAAAAACTTAGAAGATGATATTGAATACCATTAATTTTAATCAAAATGTAAAGTCAGTAACCTTTTAATAAAATGAGCAGAACCCCTTATAACAACAACTTTATTATGTGGAAGAATATTCAATTAAATAATTAGTTGACTTGTGACATAATTACATATTAGCTTAGTCATTGACTACCTCGAGATAATTTGATTCAGGAAATGTTTTGGTAAATTGATAAAATTACTTCCTAACAATAAATAAGGTTTATATTGCTGCAATCTATAACATTGGAGGTGGAGTTTTATGAGAACAGTTTGTCAACTGAAGAACAGCTAGCATATAGAAAGGTCTTGTAAGAGTTTATTTGAGCCAAATTTTGAAGACATTCCCAGAAGCAAAATCTCAATTAATTAAGAAAATGCTACAGAGAATGGAAGTTTTGAAGCTTATTTTGTACATTAGAATCAAAGGAGACCTAAGAAAAGTACATGATATCCATTGGTGGAAGATAAAGAAGTAGGGAAAAGCATAGTAGGGAAATCTCTAGGACTGAACAAAAGGCAAAATGGAAAAACACACTTCTGTTACTCTGATAGACACAAGATAGTTAATAATTAACATTTAGATCCCTGCCCAGGTGGCTTAGTTAGGTGGCGTGTCATCCTGTACACCAAAAGTTTGTGAGTTCAATTCCCTGTCGGGATATATACCTAAGTTGCAGATTCAATCCCTGGTTGGGATGCCTTCAGAAGGCAACCAGTTACTGTTTCTCTCTCACATCAATTCTTCTCTCTCTCCCCCATTCTCTCTCCATTTCCCCCTCTCTTAATTTCTCTCTAAAACCAATCAATATTTTCAGTTTGGGGTTAAAACCTGAAAATATGGGGTTTTGTTTGTTTGATTGGTTTTTGTCTCAAAAATCCCACAAAACTTTAATTCTTAGACCTACATTATAAAACTACAAGTAATCATAATACATGCAAGATAGGGCATGACAACCTGCCACCCACTCAGAAGATACTGACCCATTACATCAGGGCAAACACAGCAGCTCAGAGGAAATGGTCACCCACTTAGGCGTACAGCTTATTCAGGTGTTTTATACTACAGTGTAGGCATAAGTCCTTCCCATAGTCTTTATCCAGTGCAACAATAATCTAAAAATCAGTTTGACAGTATGAGCAAATCATTCTATGTTGTGTGCTGTGAGATGATAAATAGCTTGGCTCCTACCCCCAGGAATCTGGTCTGGCAGGGATCATTATGTACGTTAGATAGGAACACTGTCAGGTGGAAGTGCCAATATGACTTACTGCTTAGAACTGTGCTAACATCTACACTTTGTAGGCTGATTTCTCACATGCGAAACTTTTGCTTTAGTCAGAAAATTACTTGAGTAACAGGAATTGAAATACGGAAAAAGTTTCCAGCCTCCAAATATGTTATGAAAGTAAACATATTTTCAGGTTTGGGTTAAAAATAATAACAGCATAGAGATGCTATGTGGGAAACAAGATAAAGATAAAGAAAGGTTCTACAGTTTTCTGCTCTACAAGCCTTGTGCTCTGGTATCAACAGTTGTGCCTTTGAGGAATAGGAAAGGAAAATTGCTCTGACATTACAAAGATATGTTATCCTACATGCAAAAGAACAATAGACCTCATATGAAGCTTGAAGGTGAAAGTGAAGATTGACCATTGCTAAAGAAGCTGTCAGCCTGACACAAGACTAATCAATCTGACTGCCCAATTAGGAATCTATAATCATACCATCCTGTGTGCTTATATCTGTCCATTGTGCTTGTTAGACCTGCCATATGACTTCTGTGGATTTGTCGGTTTTATTCTATGGCTTCTTTTTCATTTCAAAATTCAAAACATTGATAAATCTAATATAATTTCAAATTAAATTTACACTTCTTTAAGAAAACTAAGAATACCTTATCATTAATTTTATCCTCTACATAGTAACTAGTAGATAAAAGTATTTCTATAATGTATTAATTTGAATTATTGGTAGAACAAGGAGGAAAAAGTTCATGTATTAATTCTTACATCCTTGAATTATGATAACAGGATTCTTTTGTTGTAGTGAGACAAAAGGTAAAGGAACTTAATAAGACTTGTGAAAATGTAGTAACTTGTTTCTAAAAGGAAAGCATTTATATGGAACAAAAATAATGATAATAATAGAACACAAAGATAGGTGTTATATGTGGAATAAGTAGTGAGTTATAAGACAGAGCAGCAACCAATTTAACAGTGTTTCTCAAGGTTGGTGGTCAGTGTTCACAGCCAGTCCTTGCAGCTGACTGACCTGGGTAGTCTTACCTATTGACCTGACAACAGCAATCAAGGATCAGTTACAAGAAGAGGGTGTACTCAGCTATGTGAAGGGCACACTGCAAGTACCCAGCTTGGGTGACAGGTGGGGCTATGCCACTAGACCCTACAGGGCACTTTCTACATTAAGCCGTGCAACCGAAACAGGGAGTCATATAGCAGCTCTACCTAATACATAGAAACAAACATAGAGAGGCTGCCAAAATGAGGAGATAAAGAAACATGGCTCAAATGAAAGAACAGATCAAAACTCCAGGAAAAAAAAAAACAAACAAAAAAAACAAACCTAAACTAAATAGAGATAAGCAATCTACCAGATGCAGAGTTCATAACACTGGTTATAAGGATGCCCAAGAAACTTAGAGAGGACTTTAACAGCATAAAAAAGATCCAGTCAGAAGAGAAGGATACACTAATTTAAATAAAGAACACTTTCAGGGAATTAACACAGTAGAGTGAATGAAGCCAAGAACATAAGGAAGCAAAACTACAAGAAGAAAAGAGAATCCAATGAAATGAGGATAGCATAAGAAGCCTCATAGACAACTTCAAGTGTTTTAATAATCACATTATAGGGGTGTCAGAAGGAAAAAAGAGCAAGAAATTAGAAATCTGTTTGAAAAAAAAATAGCAAACAAAAACTTTCCTAATTTGGTGAAGGAAGTAGACATGCAAGTCCAGGTAACACAAACAGTCCCAAACAAGATGGATGCAAAGAGGACCACTTCAAGACACATCATAATTAGAATGCCAACGGTTAAAGATAAAGAGTGAGTCTTATAAGCAGCAATAGAAAAGCAGTTAGTTACCTATAGGAGAATTCCCAGAAGACTTTCAGCTGATTTCTCAAAAGAAACTTTGCAGGCTAGAAGGGATTGGCAAGAAATACTCAAAGTCATGAAAAGCAGGGACCTACAGCCAAGATTGTTCTACCCAGCAACAGGTATCATTTAGAATCAAAGGACATATAAAGAGCTTCCCAACAAGAAAAAGGAGTTAATCACCACAAAACCATTATTATTTGAAATGTTAAAGGGACTTTTTAAAGAATATTTTAAAGAATAAGATAAAATCCATGAATGATAAAATGGCAACAAATATACATCTATCAACAACTGAATCTAAAAAGCAAACTAAGTAATCAAGAAGAACAGAAATAGAATCATGAAATATGGAGACCATTTTGATGGTTGCCAGATGGGAGGTGGATATGGAGGAATGGGTGAAGAAGTGAAGGAATTAGGAAATACAAATAGATAGTTACAGAATGGCCATGAAAATGCAAAGTACAGTATAGAAAATGGGGTAGCTAAAGAACTTATAAACATGACCCATGGATATGAACAATGGTGTGATTAGCTGAGGGAGTGGGGGTGCTGAGTAAAGGGGGATAAAGGCTGAAAATTGGAACTATAATAGCATAATTAATAAAATATAGTTTAAATAAAAGGGAATATGATTATGAACATTCATGGTATAATTTTATTCACCTTTTGAAGACATTTAAAAATTGAATTTTTAGTGTGCATGACTGTACTCCCAACCATTTTTTTATTTTGTAACTCTGCTGAGCATTTTCCATCTTTGAGTATTAGTTTAGTTTTTTCCTTCTGCTTAGAATGTTTCTCTCCCAGCCTTTCCCAATGACTAGCTCTTTCTTGTCATTCTAATGGAATGACATTAGAATTAATTAGAAAGTTCTTTCCTGATTACCTGGTATAAACAGAGCATTATGTCTCTTTCCGTTATGTCTCTTTATTCTGATCATTTTCTTCATAGCCCCATTGATTATTGCTTTATTGGCCATCCCCTCTACTAAAAGAACAATCAAGAAGGCAGTAATTCTTTGGCTAAAATGAAAATGCTATCATTTTGTGGTACCCATAGAGTACCTATACTGTTAAATCAAATCAATGAAATTAGTAATTTAGGAATTAGAATAGACAACATGCAATGTGAGTTTCAACTGTATTTCTACCCATTTGAGGAAAGGGAAAGAACTTAATTTAGAATAAGGACAGCTGTATTTTGTTAGGTGAAACAGAGTTGTTTTATTGCTGTAGAGAAATTTTAATGTGCATAAAAGTTGCATCCTGGAGCTGAACAGATAAACTATGAAGGTTATCAATTTATTACTATTACAGTTGGTATTTAGCTAATTATTGACTGGAAAGGGGACAAAACGAGAATTACATACAGAGCTTAATAAACTGGGGAACATAAAAATCTTTGTTTCACTGGGAAGCTACAGTTTCACACTGCAGATTACAACATTGCTATGCCAAAGAGATTAGCACTCCTCCCATTTGCTCCCTGTGGTACAGGATTGTTGGGGGAATAGGGACAGATGTCTGACCGCAGAGGTTTGTCAGTCTAACTAGGGGGTGGACTTAGCAAAAGCCCACAAACATTTGGGAAGTTACTTGTCCATCTGGAAAAAAACTTTGGATCTTTTCCAAATCTGAGATAAATAATCCCAGGGGAACAAAGGACAAAGGTGGTTCTCTCTCTCTCTCTCTCTCTCTCTCTCTCTCTCTCTCTCTCTCTCTCTCTGATATGGAACAAAAACTCTGGGCAATGGCTTTATTTTGTCCCTACTGAAGACAAGATTGGACTTTTTAATGGAGAGATAGGCATAGATAGAACATTGGGAAGTTAGAAGCAAAATCCCCTTAATTTTACATCATTAGTGACATGTACCATGAAACTTCATTCTTCCGTGTGAGTTTGGATTTTTTTTTCTTGTGACACTGCAAGAACTCCACTTCCACTTATAATATTATCTCTCAGCTCTTTTTCTGTCATTAGATAATCTGTAACTGGAGACCTGTACCCTGTTGAAATCCCTTCTGTTCAACTGGCTGAGTGTTAAGTGGGTATTGATTGAAGGGACACTGAAGGAAAATGAGCTTCTTCTCTAAATTCTTATGTCTTTTGGTGAACTCTTGCAGTATAAAATGGCCAATAGCTGGTACCTCTTTTTTATGGGCAGTTCCCTCCAGTAACTCAGAGATTGTTTTCTCACACACATCAACATCTCCCTGTGCATTCTCTCCCTAACTTCCCAGGAAACTTCATAGCCAAGGTCTGAGGCATATCCCCTCTTTGGGGTTGTCTTTCCTAGAAGTCTCAGATAGTAAATCTCCAGTGAGTAATCCTGGAGGAGTCTATCCATGAACTTCTTCACCATCCTGTGGACCACAGTTGCACCTTTTCCAATGAGGTCTGCATTTCATTCTTTTGTCTCCTTCCTTTGATATGTTCTTTGAGTGTTTTGCCTCAGCTCTATAGGTAGTTGCTGTTTCCTATATTAACAACTTGGTATTCTTTAGAGTTCCCTTTACCTCTATTAGCTAATTTCCTGTTATAGCCATCTCATATTTAATCATTCTTTCCATTAATGTTCATTTTGCAGTGTCCACCTCTTGACCAAACTGACTGAAGAAGGGGCATTGTGTAATGTGCTTGTGTCCTTGGGGAAAAACCCTTAATTTAAACAGTAGCTTTAAAAAAAATGTAGGAGAATGAGCAGAAGGAATAAAAGATGTGTAAGCCAATGGGATGGAAACAGGGGAGATGAAGTGGAGTTGAGTAAAAATGGTTTCAGAAGTTTAGAGTCAGAATAGTATTTCTTTTTGGTTATTGCTTAAAGGGGAGTTCATTTTGAAATGAAATTTTGGTTTTAAAACCTCAGCAAACTACCAAAGAAAGATGATCTTTACATCGTTGATATTTTGTCTCTCTTCTTTGCTAGAACTACTACTAAATAAATTATTTTGATATGTAAAATGTATCTATAATATCCATTCCAAGTCATTCTTAAAACACTTTTTTATTTTAGGTAGAGGTGGAAGAGGGTACAGGGGTTAAATGGTAATGGAAAAATACAATCAAAATAAATTTTAAAAAGGTAAGCTCAACAATTTGAATCATAGTGAGAGAAAAAAGATGCATTCTTGCAGAAACAGACTGTCATATTGCCATAGATAAACCCTTAAAAACTGAAAACAGAGGCCACTACATTGGATCGATAATCTAGGCTTGTAAATGTCTAAATAATCAATGAGCTGATAGGTATTGACTTGATTATGGCCTAACAAAGTGACTTCTTTTGACAAGGCAAGGGGTGATCTCATGAAAGATTTTTAGGAAACTTAAGGCAATTGATCAATCACCTTTTTATGAATAGGTTGTCAGTCAGTCATTCTCTACCATTAGCCATCACATCAGGCTTGGGTTGGATTGAGCCTTAGTGGGCATATTCCTCAGTTTGTTTTCTATAGAACTTTCCTTATATGTTCAATAGTGAAAATATCTGGGAAAAACAAGAAAACCTAACACAAGATTTTAGACCAAAGAAATGCGTAAACAAAGCAAGAAACAGAAGAATAAATTGATTAATGTCAAAAATATTCAAAGTGTATGTCTTCAAAATAAATAATCTAATGATATTATCTAATTTATCAAATGAGTTAAATTTAATGGCTTTATGCAGTAACTTGTGCAGTTTAAAGTACTAGGCTTGCAAAATATATTTGGCAAAATTATTTAAAATTAATATCATGAGATTATTCAGATATATGATTTTTCCAACAGAATAAATTCAGCTCATTAAATCAGTCAGAGCTCAGACTTATTTTTAATTTAATTTTATTGTTGTATTATATTCATCCCATTTCCTCTTCCTTCTCTCCCCTTCCCCATACACCCATTCCCCCACAAAGTCAACACCATTTGTTGTCCATGTCCATGATTCTTCCATGCTAATTCCTTGACTAAACTGTTCCCCTTCTTTGCCTCTTTCTCCCCACCCCCACTTCTCCTACCTCTACCCACTGCAGGTCTATTCCTTGTATTCATGTATCTGGTTCTGTTTTGCTTATTTGTTTGTTTTGTTCATTAGTATCCTGTAATGGGTGAGATCATATGGTATTTATCTTTCACTGACTGGCTTATTTCACTAAGCATAATACTTGTTAGTTCCATCCATTTGTTGCAAAAGATTTATTTTTTTAAGGTTTGATTTACTTATTTTTTAAATTTAGTTTTCATTTTGTTAAATATTTTATTTATTATTTTTAGAGAGAGGGGACAGGAGTGAGGCAGAGAGGGAGAGAGACATCAAAGTATGGTTGCCTTTCACCTGCCTCCAGCTATGGACATGGATGGAGACCTGGTTATTTGCCCTGACTGGGAATTGAACCAGTGATCTTTGGGTTCACAGGCCAGCACCTTATCTACTGTTCCATTAGCCAGGGCTTCATTTATTTATTTTTAGACATAGGTAAAAAGGGAGAGAAATATCAGTTGGTTACCT
Organism: Noctilio leporinus; assembly: GCA_004026585.1. Classification (NCBI taxonomy): domain Eukaryota; kingdom Metazoa; phylum Chordata; class Mammalia; order Chiroptera; family Noctilionidae; genus Noctilio; species Noctilio leporinus. The sequence continues at coordinate 45,943 of PVIW01008879.1, forward strand.
CTCATTGGCACCTGGATCTGGGACTAAACTTGCAACAAAGGCACGTGACCTGACCAGGAATCAAGCCAGTGAACTTTTCTTTGTGGGAAGATGCCCAACCAACTGCGCCACACCAGTTAGGGCTTATTTCTTGACACTGGTGTGCCTGACAGCACATCTGAAAGGTAAATATAGAGGGATCCAATTGACCAAGGGAACATTTCTTGACCCAAAAATCTCTGGCATGTTACTAAATGGGGTTTTCAAAATGATCATTTTGAAATTGTCAAATGACAATTCTTTTTATTATCTTAAATATTTTATTTTAGTTATTCATTAGTTTTAATAAAAAGACAAAGCTGAATTTATTACTTATTGTCATAAGAGAAAGCTATGTTGGCCTGGAGCTTTCTTGTAGAAGAGAACAGGGGTTTTAGGAAGTGAGGGATTTGGGGGGACTGACAGTTTCATAAGAATTATTACGTAAGTGAAACCATTGTTCATTGGTTGGCTTTAAGAGCACATTTATTAGAATTAGGCTGCTTTTTATTTACTGACTTGCAGAAACAAGCAGTTGTCACCAATTGGTTGACATGCCATGGTAATTGATAATGTTATTGCTGAATTAAATGCATTTAAAGCTAATTCTAATGGCAAAATGTTACCATGACTACATGACTACCAGGGCAATTAGTTCTCCCTTGAAGCCCCTGCATGGGATGTGGAAATTTTCCTTTCTCCTTTTCTCCCTTCCTCCCTTCCTTCCTTTCCCCCCTTCCTTCCTTCCCTCCCTCTCTACCTCCCCCCCTTCCTTCCTTCCTTCCTTCTTTCCTCTCTTCCTTTGTAATTCTCAATAGGTTAAACTGTGTTAATTTTACATTTGAAAATGAAGCACAGTTGATCAAGTTGTTAAATTATTTCTTTAAATTGGTTACAGTTGTCTCACTTTAGTTTGCATGGAGCACATCCCCAGGCCATAAAAGTCACTGGTTCAATTTCCAGCCAAGGTACCTACCCAGGTTGCAAGCCAGGTCTCCAGCCAGGTCCATAGCTGGAGGCAGGTGAAAGGCAACCATACATTGATGCCTCTTTCCCTCTCTACCTCTCTCCCTTCCCCTCTCTCTAAAAATATTAAATATTTTTAAAGTAAATAAATAAAAATAAAATACATTAAAATTTTTTTTCAAAGTTTAATTTGGATGTATGTCATATTATAAAAAGTGTAAGGTTTGTGTTTGAGCAAAAAGATGACAAAATATTTAGGGCATATTTGAAAAAAAATTGTGTTCTAATCTCATTTATCAAAATATGAAAAACAAATGTAATCATGAAGTTCTTTTATCTGAATGAGACCCCAAGCAATTTAATCCACAGTCTCCATGAGGGCAAATCAACAATATTTATAAATGTTTCAGAATGTGTTAGGACCTATCCTCCTATTATCACACATTACCATCAGCCAGGAAGCATAATATGTTACTAGGGATTTAGAGGAGATCCTAGTTCTATTTGTAATCTTGTACCTGCTTTGCAACAGTCCAAAGAACAGAGGGTGGTTTAAATGTTGTCACAAAGTATCTTCAACAGTCCTGAGGGTTAGAAAACCTTTCTCTCCAGTGAAATATAACTCGTTTGTCAATTGCCTAAATCATCCATAGTAATCCAGAGCATTGAGAAATTTGGGACATGATAGTCATTCTAAGGTTAAATAGTGGTTTTCCCATGCTGAATAAAATTAATACATCATTATAAATATACAGGTGGCCAAATGAAATGTCCAATATTCCTAGGTATTTTTTTTAAAGGAAATCTTAATCTTATTCTTGGGGGCTACAATCTTTCAGGTAACTCTGATACAATCATGTTTGGAAAAACAGTAACATACTACTCCTTACATATTTGTTTTCAATTGGGGAATTCTGATATATGAAAAGCCCTAATTTTAGCTTAATACCTTTAAATTCAGTATAATTTCTATTAACCAATCTATGATGATCCTGTATATATATACAACTTCATATACCTGCTTGGGAGACAAATTTTCAACTTCTGTCCATTCCTTTAAGAGTTTTAGATATTTTGTTAGTTGTAAGAGAGGTCATACAAAACTTATTCAAACTGACAATGAATATTTGGGCTAAGAGACTAACATTTATTATGCAATGATTGCTACATGCCAAGCATTATGCATTTACTATACAAATATGCACACAGAAGTACTCACCACATGCTAAGTCTAGAGTAAAAGCATGATAAATTTATTACAATAATATGATGTAGATATTCTATCAAATTTACATATGAGGGAACACCTTCCTAGTGCTTCAATAACTACCATACTTTCACTCCTTTAATAATCAGTAAAATCAATATTTGAAATGGCATTTAGTATTAAAAATGGGATTAATCTTCTTTTAAATTATCTTTTGGTCAAACTGAAAACAACTTGAATGGAGTAGTGCTGTATAATTCTACATTAAACCCATGGTGAGCTCTGACATCTGACTGTGGATGAGAACTATTCATTGTTCATTATTTCCTAATTGTTGAGGATTAAATCCTTTCACATTGACAAAAATAAAAACATTTACAATTATAATAGTTAACACTTTTTAAGACTTTACATACGTGCTAAGTAGGGAACTTTGTCAACATTATTTGAATGTATAAATAACAAGAGCCATATGAGGTAGCTTTTATTATTATTGTCCTTCTTTGATAGATGAAGAAAGAGCAATAAGAAAATAATGGAAAGCCCTGGCTGGTGGCACAGTGGATAAGGCACTGGCCTGTGAACCCAAAGGTCACTGGTCCGATTCCCCAGCCAGGGCACATAATCAGGTTGCAAGCCAGGTCTCTAGCCAGGCCTGCAGCTGGAGGCAGGTGAAAGACAACCATACATTGATGTCTCTCTCTCTCCCTCTCTGCCTCTCTCACTTCTTCTCTCTGAAAATAATAAGATCTTTAAAAAAGAAAGAAAGAAAGAGAGAGAGAAAGTGATGACAGAAACTCCATGAAAACCCAGTTATTTTACTAGATTTTGAAAGGATTCACCAATGTACATTGCCTGCCTATGGTTTACCTATTCCAATGCACAGAACAAGTCACAGGAATAATTGTTCAGGATTTGGTTTTTCTCTTTTTTGTAAAGCTGAAAGGTTGATGTATTCTTTCCATGCAATAAAAAGAATATATGGCATTTTTTTTTACTTGGAATTTTTCACAGCTATATATTTGAAAATACTAATTATACAATATGCAATGTATGTAGTTTTTTTAAAATATATTTTATTTATTTATTTCTAGAGAGAAGAGAAGGGAGGAGAAAGAGGGAGAGAAACAGTAATGATGTGTGAGAGAAACATAGATTGGTTGCTCCTTGCATGACCCCATTTGGGGACCTGGCCCAAAACCCAAATATGTACCCTGACCAGGATTTGAACCAGTGACTTTTTAGTTTTCAGGCCAAAACTCAGTCAACTGAACCACACCAGCCATGGCTGTATGTTGGTCTTTTAGAGCAATTTCTTCTGTAGCTGTTCTTTGACCAAACTGTGGGTATTGTTAATTTATATTTGTCTTATTTTGTAGGTATGTGTAGCATATTTGTATATGTGATTTACAATCTGGCAGGGTCAGGAATCTTAGATTGGCTATTAATTTAATTCCCCTTCCCTTATTTTTCTTTATTATTATACCATGCTGATTAAATAAAATGCACCAATCACCCAAAAAGAAAAAAGCCCAATCTATGCCAATTTCTTTCTATGTGTGTGGATTTAAGGAGCACAACTGTCAGTAATCCTCTGATTACTACAGTCTCTTTCTAATATTTTCAAAAAATAGTTCCAAAATAGTTGCAAGAGATGTTGACTAAGACGTGTCAAAGCATTGATATATTTAGAGAGAAATAAAAATATTTCTGTGTTACATTGCACAGAATGAAAAAATGTGTACAAAAAATATTAAGTATAAAGATCCATATCTAGACCTTCAAGACCATTGTTTTTATGTAGGTTTAATAATTAACTGGACTTTATGAACGTGTACCACTTTTGCTCCTAACTCATATTTGGCAAATGCTTCTAAAGCATGTCAGCTTCTGTCAACTTTATTTTGAAGTGAAATGTTATTTGGCCACACAAAAATAGTCTGACATGTCTAGATTGCAGGTACCCAACTAGAGAGGTATTTCTTTTTCAGTGGAAATACATTTGTCACTTTGTGTGTGGGTTTTGCAAAAAGAAAGCATCACAAGACAATTCAACGTCACACTCAGTTTTTATTATGAGTTGGGAAAAATAGCAAGGAATACATATATATATATATATATATATATATATATATATATATATATGTGTGTGTGTGTGTGTGTGTGTGTGTGTGTGTGTGTGTGTATTTACAAAAGAACTCTTGTTAACAGAGATAAAATATCCAATGAAGAGAATATTTACCTTCAGTTGGCCATGCTTAAGCAGTTAAGTTTATAATCATTTTGCATTTGGTGATACCCAGTAAGGTCTGCTATTATAGTAAGGTGTATTCAATTCCAACAAAGCAGGTTAGGGGAGTTAGCTTTATTTTGTAGGGAAAACATTTTTATTAACATTAAAAAATATATCTTTTCACTGCATCACTAACATTTGTTGAATCTGACATCCTATTACAGTGACAAAAGTACTTTGGTAGTAACACAAATCTCAACCTAGATATCTTACTGTTTTAAAAATATTAATAAACATTCTTTATTGTGAGATATTTTTGCTATCACATATTATAGTTTTTTCTGATTAAGAATCATAATTATATTCTTCCATAAAATACCAGCCATGTGCTGGCCATGAGAGATAGGAAGGATATTTTTAAATTTACAAATGGATGAGAGGCAAACACTCTAATTCATATTTAGCTCTACAACTATGGCCAAGATAGGAGGCCCTTTGAGACATTTTCGAGTGTTACATGGTCTGAGTAATCCACTATTCAGTATAAACTTGCAAGTAATTATAGACTGAGAATTAAAAATAGGCCAGCTATTGCTTGGAGAATAACTAAACATGACCTGTGAAATGAGGCAAGAAGAAGCATTTGTGCACAAGTCACAAGTTTACTTGGCAAAATGAATCTCATCTACAACTGACATGTTTAATGCCTCTGGAAACAGATCTAGTCTTTATTTCTTTTATCCATAATTCAGTCTTCAAAGATATTATTTTATAAAATACTCCAAATAAAATTAACTTCAAGAGACATTAGAAAAGTTTCCAAAATAGACACAAAATATTTATTTAAAATTTTTTTGAAGATTTTATTCATTATTTTTAGAGGGAAGGGCAGGGAAGAAGGAAGAAAGGGAAAGAAACATCAATATATGGTTGCCTTTCACCTGCCTCCTGCTAAGGGCCTGGCTGGGGACCTGGCTTGCAACCTGGTTATGTGTCCTGATTAGGAATCAAACCAGCGACCTTTGGATTTGCAGGCTGGCACCTATCCACTGGGCCACCAACCAGGGCAAAATATTTAAAATTTAAAACCATAAATCTATTCTTGGCATCTGAGTGATATTGTGTCCTCTCTCTTTTCTCCTCCCCTCTCATGCCCCCATCCCTTCCACTTCACTCGACTCATTAACTTAACTCACACTTAATGATTTAGGGATCCTCTGGAGGGACAAACCTTTCAGTAAATTTAAAATAAAGTGGTTTGAAGTCATTCACTTGATATAAAAATGTTTATTAAATAGGAAAACTGGCAGCTGGATTAATTAGTTGATGGCATTTTCTATGCTCACATAATGATCCTTATGCTCAGAGCTCAGTTTTGGCTGTAGTGAGGGAACAGTTTTATTCTTAGCACTCAGTCACCATGTCTGGTGTCCGACCTATATACTTAAAAAGCAGAAAATTAAATTCATAAAGGGCAAAGATCCATGAAAAATATGCATTCTTAATTTTGTATGTAAACTATTCATATTTAATATTCAAAAACCACAGTATTTAAAAATTGTCATGATGAATAATGTTTTAATTTTATATCCTGAGGTAACTCTTTTGTGACATGAAGTTAGTTTTTCTTTTTATTTTCATTCATTTTACAAGAATATGGTCAAGGATGTTATGAAAACTGTTTCTTGACAGAGGTGAATGGTAAAAAATGACAGATTGAAGACAGAAGTTATAAGTAATTGAACATCTCAATGAAGAATTTTACCTCTTACTTAACATTACCTTAGGTGTTTTTCCATCTGTGCAACATACATGAATCATAAGTAAATGTAGGTTATTTTCTTCACTTAAAGATCTATTCTTAGACTCTGTTTTGAAATGATTTAATTCATTTTTAATATTACTATAACTAGAAATTAAAAGATGAATATTTAAAAACAAATGTAAATTCATATATTGAGAAGCTGTTATTTACTTAATGTCTCAATAAGATTTAGATACATAAATACATGGGAGCAGTACTGAAAATTTAGAAGAGGAGGATAATTTCAATATGTGGCCTAGGATTATTGAATACTAGGACATGACAAGAAATGACTTGGTTGTTAATTTCATGAATCTAAAACAGTTGTTGGTAAAATATGATCAATATAATTCATTTAAGATAATGGATTCCAAGGACGTAGAAACACTCCTGAAGATAGCCCAGTGAATTTTACCATGCCTGTACCTTCTTCTGTACCACTAAAGCTTCTAAAGCTCCAAACAACAGAAGTTCTGGATGATAACCATAGGAAAGAAATGCTTAGATGGAAATGTGAGATAAAGAACCTAGCTTTGAAAAGTGATATGGAGTAGGGTAGCTCTGGAAATATTAAAATGGTAGAAAGGAGAAGAAAGAAATGGCTTATATATGTATACAAAGCATATACATATGGAACAAAGGAAAATATGCAAAGCTCCAATAGGCAAATCCTCCAATAGGCAAGTAGGTCAGGCAGTTACATGAGGTCTGTCCAGAAAAAGTCCAACTATTGTTAATATAGTAAGAATGATTTGTGTGACATCGATGTAACCTGGCAGAAAGGAGAGTGGACTGGAACGCACATGCATAAACAATGACTACTTCAATCAGTGAGGGTAATAGATGCCATTGAGTGATCATGTGTACTGTGTGGCCATCACACTCAAAATGAAAGAGGGCGTAAGAGCAACAAATCTGCATCAAACTTAGCATTAAGGTTGAACATTCCTCTGTGAATACTGTTCAGATGATTCACAAAGCTACAGCTATGGGCACCTGGTGATGGGCAGCTTCCCACAGCATGGCCATTTATGCAGCACATCTCACGCAGTAATTTTTTGGCCCAGCAGCAAATCACCTAGGTGACTCAACTCCCCTGTAGACCAAATTTGTCACCCTGAGACTTCTGGCTTTTCTCAAAACTAAAATCACTTTTGAAAAGGAAGAGATTTCAAACCATTGATGGGATTCAGGAAAATGAGACAGGGCAGGTAATGGTAATTGGGAGAACGGTGTTAAGTCCCAAGGGGCCTATTTTAAAAGGGACTTTATTATCACTGTTTTATGTACAATGTTTCTTTTAGCTTGTATCTTCAATAAATGCCTCTATTTTTCCTAGTATGTGGCTGGATACTTTTTGGACAGGCCTCTTGTTATCTATGGCTTTCTTTTTCCACTGCACATGTCATATTTACCATGGTCTCAACTAGAACCTCTGCTGGTCTTAATTCTTTTCCTGGTGGAATGACCCAAACCTTCAGTCCTGAATGGTTTTTGATTCCAATCACTTTGCTTTGTTTTAGTTCTTAAAGGTCTACATTAACATATTATATTCAGCATAAAAACTCTCAGGGGTGTCCCAGAAAATACCCTGGGTTCTAGGGAGTTTTCCTCTAGAATCTTATGAAGTGCTGAGCCCAGAACTATATTGCTGGGTCTCACACCAGCTGTTAAATTCTTCAACCCAGAAGGAAACGGTGCCATTTCTGCTCATAACTAGCCAGAACTAATTACATGGCTCTGCCTAACAGCAAGATGGTAGAGAATTACAATTACAATTATTTTATGTAACCATAGAACAGGACAATATAAACAGGGGAATATATATATATATATATATATACACACACTCATATATACACACACCACTGGGGGCACATATTAACATTTATTACAGTTCACTTTAATTTTTTTAAATGTCTTTCAGCTATAATTGGAATTTTTGGAATTTTATAAGTATAATTTTCTGAAACAATGTGTTTAAACAAATAGCAAATCTACCCAAGCAGGTTTATGTTAAATTAAAAGTGGAAAATAGTAAGTGCCTAGTGGTTTTATTCATAAACTTATAAATGAGAAGGTAATAACTTTCTCTTAGCAGACATAATATAAAATGAACTGTATGGAAGAGAATCAGGAAATCTCACTTCATTCATCTCTTCTCTTTGCCTCCATCTGCGTAAAATTAGGCAAGTTATTTTTATACAATCTGCATTTCAGTTTCACTGGAGAAAATGCTATTTGAAGAGTTTGCAGACCTCTTAAAACCCAATTATGAGTCCTCAACAGGATTAATTTAGATTAACAATGCCTGGAATGAATAACATTTCAATTAGTTTCATGATCTACTGAATGTTATGAAGGCTTAGTGCAGTGGCAAAATCAAACAGGATGGTTTTATTTTTTCTCACATAAGAATTCTGAAGGTAAGTAATTTAGGGTTTGATGTGAGAGCTTGATAATAGCATAAATAAATGTAATTAGGACTCAGGCCTACAAAAATTTCCCCTATCACTTCACTGTCCTTAATCAGTAGTTCTTTTCTATTTTGTTTCTTGTTGTTTTAATTACATTTGCATTAGAAACAAGAAGAATGTAAGAAAGATGACAGGAAAGAATAAGATTTTTTTAATGTCTCTAAGTTAAGTCTATTTATTTTTATTAATAAAACAATTGTTTTCCTGGAAGTTTTATAGCCTTTTACTAACAGATTACAGCATGGAATATGGAACATAATGCCAATAGCTGCAAAATATTGACTCAAACATAATTTCTATTCAGTAGGAAGTAAGAAAAGAAGAATGGGTATTGATTAGTCAGCTAGCAGTGTCTGTGACATATAATTATTTAAAGTCAGTTTTTGAATCTTCATTCAAGAGATTTAATCTATTTCTCCTTTTTGTTATTGGAATGACATCAAATTGTAAATATAATGGCTATATTTGTCCATTTGAAACTAATATAGGCTAAAACATAAATAATCTTTCATAAATGCCAAAAGTGTTTCTTCCAGATACTATTTTATGCCATAAAACTATATTGATAACCAAGTCAGACATGGTACTACTTTAGTTAAGAATATGTTCTTCTGATACATAGTTAGCCAACCTTTTCAATGGGGTCTCTCAAAAATGTCTAAAAGTCCAAGGACCTAAATTGTACCTAGTGTATAGACATTTTTCCTATGCACCTCTATGGTATTAGTTATGTGCCATCTTTGGGAATATGATAAATTAATAACTTAAATAATTTCTTTGTTTAGACAAATAACTGCACCTGGGGGCTGATAACCAAATAAAATGATGTTTAAAGCAACGTCAGAGAGTGGTAACTTACAAAGGGAAAGACAAGATGCTGTGTTTAACAAGCAATTGGTTAAAGAGGTAGAACAAAACTATAGAACAAAATTTTTGTATGCTCTTGAAATTAATTTGGTACTAATCTGACCTGTGTTGATTTGGGCTAAGATGTTAATTATAAATCTCAAGGTAATTCCTATGATAAAAAAAAAAAAAAAGTAGTAAAAGGTAGCAAGAGAATTAAAATTGTACACTAGAATCTCTGTATTTTATACTCAAAGAAAAAAGAAAAAAGCCACAGTCAGGACATACAGGAAAATTCTAACAGGAAATTACACTAAACACAAGTGATTAAATATTCCACCACCAGGCAAATGAAGATTGGCAGACTTGATTAGCAACACAAAAACAACAACAATAAAATGACATAATCCAACTATACATACACTGTCTACGAGACATAGTTTATACATAAAAATATTAAAAGGTTGAAAGTGAAAGAATGAATGAAGACATACTATGTCGAAGAGAACTGGAGTGTAGATGCTAATATCAGAAAAAGTAAACATTCACAAAAGTGTTATTAGCAACAACAGTGTGCATTTTATAATGCTGTCAACCAATGGTTGGTGCCAATTCAGCACCAACAGGAATCCCCAATTTGGGATGGGGTGAAGAAAGAGACGTTAATGCCAACAGTTCAAGGATAATAGAGCATGGCTGGGTAACATGGCTGGGTTCCATGCTCTATGGAACAGCCAGGCAGTAGAAGGACTTTGAACAGGATGGTAAGAAGGCTGCCCTCTGGCCAGGACCCTCTTCAAATATGCTTTACAATAGTTTCTCTGCTCTGCACCTCTGTGTCACACCTCTACACTGGTCTGTTCCTCTTGGCTCTGAGGTGACTTCTTGTGTTTTAGCTCCAGCCACAGAAAATGCAGTCTTCTGTCTGAGGTGGAGAACTGCCTCCTGAGCCACAAGGGAACTGGCTAATTAATATGGGCAAAAGTTTCCGCCCCTTGTCCCTGATTCATCAGAACAAAGCCACTTATTAGAGCTGCAGAGCTCCAACTTCATGGTGAAAGCCTCAGTCCTACTGGTTGAAATAGGACTTCAGGAAACCTTTAGAAGGGCTGGCACAATGCAGACAAGCAGTTAGTGCAAAGGCAGCCAGTTCATAACAGAGGCTACTGTATACATCTGTGAAGTGCAG
>PVIW01008880.1:0-56676 GCA_004026585.1 Noctilio leporinus
AAAAAAAAAAAAAAAAGGCTGTGGTAGTATTGCCGGCAGCGGTGGCACCGTCACTAATGAAAGTGTGGACACCATGACAGATGACACTTTTTCCTGAAGTGAGCCAACAGAGGGAAACGCCAACGTCTGACATAGTAGCCCAGGAATCAAGCTAGCGCCTCCCAGGTTTAGTTAAAGCTGGCGAAGCTAGACTATTCTTCTTGGGGACTTTCCAAGATAGGAATTACCTTCTGAGCATAGTTTGAAGAGAGATACAAAATGATAAATAATAATCCAGTACTCATTTCCAAAATTTTCTGATGAATATAATAACTAGGTAAAAAGCAAGTAAGATATAAACTAATATAATAGCTACTGCAAATGTAGTTTCTAGGGTCTTAAAATTGTAGTTTCAAGTTGGCTAGGGACAGACCTCAATTTGTGCAGTGTGGATCCCTCATTGCTCTTACAATTTTTACTGGCTGGTTATTGGAGTGAACAACACATTTCTCTTTTAAAACTGGGAAACTATCCTGGCCTCAAAGGCCAACAATCATGGCAACTTTTGCCAAAGTTTCTTAGTAAGTTGACTGGGTCATAGGGCCTAATCTAATCAATCACTGAATTCAGAGAAAATTAGCTTATCATTGAAAGACAACTATTTCACGACCGGAGGGAGCAAGTACACATTTTCCAGAACTTTGAGGCAATGCTATCTTTCCTCAGAAAATCAAATGAGTAATCATTCCTAAGCAGATTCTACCTTGGCATTGAATGGTTACACTATTTTAAGCGGTTGACACTGTGGCATTTCATCACATGCGTATTTAATATACAAGAATACAACATGAGCTTGGCAAAAAGATTTATAAGGAGGAAAATAAATGGTGCAGAATTCTTATTGCCACTCCATTTAATGAGACAGGAGGTGGGAACCTGATGCTAAGCCCTCAGGAGGTTTCAGTTCCTGCTCCCTTAGAGAGTAAGCACCTCATACCGATGATTACACGTTTACATTGCACAACATGGCTCCTAAGACAACATTTTTCACTACATGCAATTTTAGCCTTGAGCATTGATTTTAGAACCTAAGCCTGGGTAAGTCTGTGTGTCACAAAGAACCTAACACATGCACTTGCGGTGATGAGGTATCACAAAGATATCAGAACATCATCAAATGAGGCCCCAGCACCAGTGGCAGCCAGACTTCATCACACTACCCACCTGTAGGATCACCATGAAACCAACCCGGCACTGATGAAATCATTAACAACTGAGAATGACATACTCTTCCACAGAGCTAACACGGACAAGCATTTCCTGGCCAAAATAATCATGGTTTTTGAAAGGTTTAAAGCTTTTGGGTTTAACTCAATTTTCAAAATTTTTTCTTTTTTAAAAGAGAATTTTTTTTTTTCTCAAAGAATATCCAAGGGCTTACATGTAAACAGGCTGATGATGGCTCTGTTTCCCCAAGCTTAAGGGGTCTCTGCTACCTTACTTACATCACAATATAGCTCTCACAACAAGATATAAAAAAACCAGAAGATAACCTTTTTGCCCTGGTACAGTCTACACATGTCATCATACCAATCAACAGATTATCAATATTACACATCAACATATTATAGTGGACACCATTTTAACCTATGAAAAATAGCTACAAACCTAAAATAGACACGTACTTTTAAAATGAATAAACACCACTCTCGAGAAGGATACTGACCCTTTGAAAAAGTCACGTTGGCTGAGTTTTTCCGACTGCACCAGCTGGTACAGTAACTGGCCCATGTGGTCCCTGGTGATCTGGCTCCTCTCCAGGGTGGACTCAACGCCCACTCTCACAAACACATGCAGCGGGCCCTGCGCGTTCAGCTCCTCCACACACTGCATGGCTTCCTGTTCGAACAGCAAATAAAAGCTTACCCCAAAATCTAGACAGCATTACCAGAGTGCTGAAATAAATTAAAACAATTTTACGTATGACAAACTCAGTAGAAAGCTCTACAAACAAGATAATTTCCACATACAAGTTTTAAAACATTAATACAGCTCAGTAAAATGCAGGTGGATATGGGCAATGCTAATCATACTTAAAAACAAAAGAAGTGTGTCTCTTTGTAAAGCAAATGTGTTTAGGTTAACAACTTTATTAAAAATCACTCAAAGGACCAGAGTAAAAAATGTGTTTTTCTATACAATGTTTGCCTATTTTATGATCATTTACAAACTGAAAATGGTATATTATGAAAAAGAAATTCAACGTCATGACCGAAAGGCCTTACTAAAGCAATGGAGGTAATTCTGTTTGGGTAGCTCAATATTTGTAAAATCTTCAATGAGAAAGGTCTTCTTCCATAGGAAAGTTAATACAGTTAGCTTAAGTACTAAAAACCTTTACGAAGCTCTGCAGGTGCAGGGCAGGTTAAATGTCTCTTAACATGGGGTGATCTGGCCAGGTCCATGGTGTTTGGCTTGGAGGGGGCTGGCTAACTAACCCAGCAGTGTGCGCCCTGCCCTCACCTGTCTCAAATTGGAGCGCGAAATCCTTTGCTTTCACCTCTAAAGAGAAGAGCCCTTCTGAGGGGGAAGGTGCACGTGAAAAGGGCAGCCTCTGGACTAAGAGAGGGAGTCTCACTGCTGCGTTGCTGCCCTTCTGCCTACTGCATTTAATACCTCCCTCACGCCAGTTTTTACTATGAAAAATGTCAAGCTACAGGGAAATTCATGAGGAGTACAACATACACCTATTTATCTTCACTTCAATTGAGATTCATCTATTGGTAGTTTTATTTCTCTTTCTATAAGAAATTTAACAGTCATACGTTAATAATGTTAACAAAAACATTATCTGACATAGACTACATATTCAAATTTCCACAACTGTCCCCACATGTCCAATACAGCTTTTTGTTGTTCCAGGACCCAATTAAAAATCTGACATCCTGTCATGTTGTCTCTTTAGACTCCTTTAATCTAGATCAGTCCTTGGCCTCTATTTTGTTGTTTTATGACACTGGCATTTTTGAAACATTCAGGGCTTGTAAAATGGTTTCTTATACATACTTTTAACCAATCAAGCTTTTGTTTCCAGCTCCATCTGCACCTCCCCCACATTTGTAGCCTGCTATATAAATGACCATTCATCCCTCTAATTTCTAACTTCCAGAATGTTGCTGCTACGTGTTCCCTACGATTCTTATCCTTGCGGGGTTTTGCTCATTTTAATAGCATCATCATCATCATCATCATCATCATCATGTCATTTCAGGAGGGAGTGGAAAGGAATTCAAGTGTTCAATCTTTAGTATTTAACCTGAAGTGATTGTCTTTTAGAGGAAATTTATCCACTGAATCTGTGTATCATAATATTTCTAATGTTATATAGCAGTTCATTGTCTTGCCCTTCTCCCAGACTTTCTCATGTTTTTTCTTGCTTTTGAGCTCTCAGCTGAAATGACACCTCCCACACTCTCTGCGGCTGCCCATCCACTGGCCATCATATCACCTAATTTTACTTCTCTGCATTAAAACACTATTCCTTTTTGGTAGTTGTTTATTACCTATCTTCAGGGAAGCTTTGCCTGAATTCCTCACTAAAAGACCCATAAAAACTGGCTAGGTTGCTCACCACACATGCTACAGTATACCCAGCAGTAGTCCCTAAAATTTAGCTGGCACATTTTAGGTACTGAATAGAGAAGCTAAAAACACAGGCTATGGCATCAGGCAAAAGTAGGTTTGAATCCTGGTTCTGTCACTACTGTGTGAGTTGAGAAGCATAATTTTATCTCTCAATCTTGACTTCCTATTATAGGGTTACTGTGAGGATTGAATATAAACTGTACATAAAAGCATTTGACCACCTACCAAGGACAAAACAAAAGCTCAATAAATATTAATTTAATTACTGTTAATAACAACATTATTAAACAATAGGAAAAAACTCTTAGGATGAGCTTTTAGTGTGACAGACCAACACCCCAAAGGTACTAAGATAAAGTGCAGTTTATACTCTAGAGCTAGCAGGCTGGCTTTGAATATTGAGTCTGCCACTTATCAGCAGTATAACCTGGAGAAAGTTACTTTACATCTTCTGCTTCTTAGTTTCCTTATCTAGAAAAACAGCTATTATAATATCAACACAAGGAAGTGTTAGGAGAAGTAAATAAACTAATACATATAAAATAAAATAACAGCACCCAGCACATAGTAAAACCTCACTATGTCTGACATGATTATCAGGTGGTCCTTACTGCCACTCTGCAGCAGAGCTGTTTTTTATGTTACAACATGAAATTCGAGTCATAACTGACTGTGCCTTCCATACTGTAGGCCTGACCTAGTACTAACGATGTTTCAAGAGTCCTCTTGTATGTCACACATTGTGGATCGGCAATTTTATACAAAGGCCAATGCGAGTGCGAGCATGAGTCAACTCTTTTATCAGTGAACGACATGTGGGCTTGAAAGCACAAGTGTTTTCATGACCGGTCAGTAACGTCTTCAGTATTACTAAGGTCTTTCTCTCCCTGTGTCTCCAGCTCATCGCAGAGTAGCATGTTTCCTCTTTCAAGGTACTTGGTGCTCACTGACTTGGTATACCCTTCAAATTAGTTCGAAAGCCGCCCTTCCCTGCCTTCTTCCTTATCTCTGCTCTTCATCTTTCTTAGCCTTTCCTTTCTGTATCCTTCACATTTCTCTACGTCCATATAACAAAAAAGCTATGCAGCCAGTTACAAAACTGCCTCTCACTTTCTAAGACTAACAAATTACAGTTATAGAAATATATTCTTTGGCTCTTTTCTGTTACTGTTAATTTATCTTTGCTGTGTTTTCAAGGGCTTCTGCAAAGTACTCCTCTCCAACTTGCTTATTATCAAACTGCTTCCTGCTTCTGAATTTTGGACAATTTCAGAGCCTGAGGTTTTTAGAAGGCTGGCCTATTTATTGCTAACCGAGATGATTTCCTACATGGAAAGCAGATAATAACTAGATAGTCAAGAGAACAAGTAAGCTTGAAAGAATTATGTATGTCAAAGCAAAATCACTTAATATATTTGACAAATATTTTAAATAACCCTTTGCTTACTCCAGGTCCCAAATTAGGTCCTGGACCTCTCCCCTAAGATCCTAAATAGGTCTACTAGCATTTATTATTGCTACAACTTAAACATGTATTTGTGGAGTTACCTTATGGTTGGTCTCTGCCACTAGCCTACATGAAGTCAGGCAGAAATCTCTCTCTTACTTACTATTATCTTAAAATTAAGATAAAAAAGAAGAAGGTCATGGTTAAAGAAGGACAAATGCAAAGCTATGTCTTGAAATGTTTCACTTAGGTTGTCTGACCCTGGCACGTTGCCTACTCCTTTGTGCCTCAGTTTCTTATTTATGAAATAGAGAAATTAAGAAAAAGTAATGTCAGGCACACTGTAAAGTTAATATAAGAATGACAATAAAGTGACCAAAAGTCTTAAGAAGTATGCTGTTTTTATTTATTAATATTAAAGTCCAAATGGTTACCACATAGTGGGGATGCACTGGTACCCATTCCTGCTTCCTGCCACTTGATCTTGTGATCTATAGTATCAATTAAAAAAAAGAGTACTTGGCAGAAATGTATCAGGGTTATGCCAACTGAACTGCTCTGGACTTGGACCACACTTACTGGTTCACAAACGACAACTTAGCTGAGAACCAGGCTGCTATGTCTGTCACAGGGCTTACTCTGTTTTCTATTTAACTTTTTATATATTCATGTACCTTAAAATCGTTAATGTGTAGAAATTCATCAATGATAGATCTGGACTTCCTCTCCATTTCCTCTTCTGACAATGAAGGCTTATCAGAGGCTGATGTTGTCGGAATTTCTGGTTTCATTACTAGTAAAGTTTAAAAAAAGTGAGAAATTAAAAATGACAGAAATTATCAATTAAATGGTGGGATCATGGTTGAAAATATTTACATGTTATGTCACTTTTTCCCTCCAGTAAAAGCATTAAAAATAGATTACAGGTTTGACAAAGCAAGACACCTAAAAGCGGAATACAGAAACGTTCATTTTAGAAGAAATATACACTAAGTAACTTCATGATCCACAACTACTAAAAGGATATAGGAATATGACAACCTTTTCTAATTAAAGTTTTGTTCATTTCTGTATTTGGATTCCTCTTCGTTGCTCCAGTGACGAAAAAGCACATGAGGTCTGCACAGCCATGCACGGACCTCTAGCTGCACCGGCTTTGGCAACTGCTTAGATGTGACACGCTTCTGCCTGCGGCTGCTTCACTCACAGTCCTCCCCTGTGCGGATGCTCCTCCCCTGTTCCACATCTGGCCCTCCCCTCAAGCCTGTCTGAACTCCTACTGGTCCTTCAGAACTTAGGGAAGCGTTTCCTGATATCCCTGTCATCTCCTAGATAGTTCCTTAGAACAAGTTCCTTTTCCTCATAGCATTTTTCTCAGCTTGTACTTTATATATAGTCTTTCGTGGAATTATTTGATCAAGTTCTTCCTGACCCAGCCGACTGAAGGCTGGGAACAGGGCAAGTGCCTAGAAGTTACAGCTGCTCTCCATGCATGTGGTGAACGGATAAATGACAGAGACAATAAACATGCACAGGGGAACTATGCTACATTATTCACTACATGTTATTTTCATTCTCCATTTTTTTATGTTCCCAAAATACCAAACACATGTAAGAAAGCTAAATGTCCTTAAAGCTGAAAGATCTGCAGTATGTATCAGTTGGGAGAAGACATTTCAAATTGCTTCTGAAATCCATTTAGTCTATAGTTAGGAGACACAATTTAAATAGTAAAGTAAAACTCTAAGTTATGTAACTGCTAAACAAGTATTATTACTTTAGGATTAAGAGTTACAAGATGCTGAAATTACCTTTAAACTATTTTCATCATGACCTCTAAGTACCTTTTGAAAACGTTCAACAGATCAGGTAATAGTCTAAATAGTTACACATATTGACTTCTCATTTAATCTTCTTAATAACCCTGCACTTGTTTTCCCCATGTAACGAATGAGGAAACTGAAACACACAGATAGGTTAAACACATAAAGCAATTTTTAGAACATTATCTGAGTCATTCCTCTAAGCACATACATGCTGAACATGTACGAAATCCGCAGGGGTTACCAAGGAAGTTGAAGGTAACAAAAGACAATCTGATACTCTTTCGTTGGTCTGTCTTGCGGTGGGGCTCAGGGTCAGAATTTCCATACATTTGAGAGGTTCTATAAAAGCAAGCATGCTCTAATGCACAGTGGGAACGTGTAAGAAACTCAGATTGCTTAGCATACAGCAAGTGGACCCCGTCATCATCACATTAATAGAGAAAGAAAAAAATTGACAAATTGCTAAACAAAGGGATGTCTGGGGAGTGGGAACTATGTTACAAAACTATGAGGATGCCCTTTAACTATTTCTTAATCCTCACCTGAGGATATGTTCATTGATTTTTAGAGAGAGAGGGAACGAGGGACATTGACAGGCTGCCTCTTGTATACCTTGTATACCTTGACAGGGGATCAAACCCACAACCTGCTGTTGTATGGGATAACGCTCAACCAACTGAGCCACCAGCCAGGGGCTTCGTAACTTTTAAGGTGCTGCTAAGTGTGTTGTTATCATGAAATCTAGTTAGGCACAAAGATTCCTTCATATTTGTCCCTCCAAATTGAAGGCCCAAGTCTTCATCTATATTTGTTCATATGAAGTCTCTCACCTGACTCCCTGGATTTGTTTCGGTCAGCCTCGGTGGTGTTCCTTTCTGCATCCATGCCTCCCGTCAGCTGTTTCACGGTCTCTAGCATCTCTCTCCGTTGCTCCTCCTGAGACTGATTGTCCAACAGGTCTTTACTGCTGCTGCCTCTCATGAAAGTGTTCGGACGAGTTGCTCCGGAGGGAGGGGGCTTGTCATTCTTCTCCCTGCCCATGCTTCCACGACTTAAAAGACAAAAAACACTTTTCAAAAGAAAGACCACCATCTCCTGTGAGTTTAAATTATAAAGGATCATTAAGATTTTCTAAAGTATGCAGAATAATTTTTGAGAGGACTTTAGATGTATGAGGTACCAATTATATTCAAAATTAATTATTTATAAAAAATAGTAAAATCAGTGCTTTAAGAGAATATTAAGATAGACTTAAATTTTCTCTTAAATGTTAAAGGGATATCACTTAAATTTATGACAATGATAATTCCTTCATTTAGTTTTTAAAAATCTTTTAAGACAGTGATGAATGTATGAACTAAGTAAAATGGACATAGAATAACAAAATAACTGTCTTAGAAATTATATATTTATTTATTCATAAACTTCAAATACGTAAAAAATATTTGAGAACCAGGTAGAAGTGATTTTTGAATAGCCAGTGTCACACAATTAATGTGAAGAGATAATCTTCCTATTCCTCTAGTTAGTCTTCGTTCAGACAATTCTAACCAGTTGGACAAATAGTTCCTTACCCACGGCAGATCAGAACAGCACGTTCCTTAAACAGGAGAGAAGAGGAAGGAGGCAGAGGCTTAACAACAGTCTAACCACCGAGAGAGAACATACAATCCCCAAAAGCAGGGCCACCAGGGAAACTGATGGCAGGGCAAAGAGTCACAAAGCCCTCACTAGCAACCCTGGTGCTCAATGAAAACCCAAGTCATCATTAAAAAGTTCACCTGTGCTAAGCATATGTTGTTTCAGATGCAATGGGAATAATAACATAGTCTAGCCAAATATTACAATAGTAAAAAACAGAAGTTTGAGCGCAAAAGAAACTTTAGCTCTAAAGGTGCTTATATTAAAATTTTTGTTCTGTCACTGTACTACAGGTTCTCATCCATTCTCCAGAGATTAACCAACAGAATAATTTTTATATGAATCCTACAAAAACAAAAGTAGGAAGACAGTAGGATACACAGTAGTGAAAATAAAAGTCCACCTCAAATATGACTGGAAGAGTGTGAGAGAGAGGTGCGTGAGTGGGCAGTCATACCCTTTAATCCCCACCTCCAAGTTGCTAAATTAATCTGGAGCATCCTGAGGCATTAGTTTAGAGAGTCTTACACAGCCTCCAGGACTTTTAAAGTCAGCCTGGTTTTCTTTTCTTTTTAGAAAAAAAATTAAAAAAAAAAATAATAAATTTTTATTTATTATTTCCAGAGAGAAGGGAAAGGGGAGGGGCAGAGAGAGACATCAGTGTAAAGTTGCCTTTCACCTGCCTCTAGCTATGGACCTGGCTGGAGACCTGGCTTGCAACCTGGTTATGTGCTCTGGCTGGGAATTGAACCAGCGACCTTTGTGGTTGCAGGCCAGCGCCTTATCTACTGAGCCACCAGCCAGGGCCCAGCCTGGTTTCCTTAAGGAGTAAACCATTACATACTTGCCAGATTAACTTACCCTCCTTTCCACCCTATCCCAAATCTACCACACAATTTTGTTCTTATCTTGGAAATTACAGAATGTGAAGATTAAACGGAAAAAAGGAAAGAAAATCAACTTTAGGGATGACAGCAATCCACCCATAGGGATTATCATCATAATTTACGTGGGCATTTGTGTGTGTGTGAGAGAGAGAGAGAGAGTGACAGAGAGACAACTGACAGATATAATCACAAGCAGGTGAGCCTTGAGTTAACATGGGCGGCAGGCTTCTTACCTGGTTAAGGTCCGCCTGGAATCAAACTCTAAAGGAGTGGATGATGTAGACCCTGAGGGTGCTGGAGGTTGCAAAGCAGAGAATCTGTTTAAACTGGAAGCACTTGACCGTAAGGCATCTATAGGTGTTGAGGATTGAAAAAAAACATATCACGTGACTAAACTGCAGCTTCTAATTCATCTGTCTCCCTAGGGTAAGGCCTGAGACAAGGCATTTGTAACAAGCCTCACAAGGTGATCCTAATTCCCTGGTCCACAGACTGCATTCTGAGAAGCAGAATATTAGAAAGAATTTGTATTAAAAAAATTAGAAATCTTCTCTCATTACAATGATTTGTTCTTGCTCCTTTAAAAACATAATTAAATTATCCTAAGTAGGGCATGGGGGTGAGACTAATACACAGGGAAAGGATGGAGGAAAGCAAAAACAAATAGAGTTGACCCTTGAACAACAAGATCTGATGAACTGTGTCAGTGCATTATATACAGATTTAAAAATAAATTCCTGTATTGCTTTTGAACGATGGCTGGGAGACTGCAGATGTGGAGGGGTGACTGCACTGATCATTTTATACAGGGAACTTGAGCAACCAGGACTTGGGTATCTGCAGGGGAGCCTGGAACCAACCCCCCTTGATTACCAAGGTACAACTTAATGTTCTGGGGAGTCAAAAGTTATACATGGATTTTCAACTGCATGGGGTAGGGGTGGGATACCCCCCAAGCCCCAAATTGTTTAAGGGTTAACTGTGTTTTGCTTAAAAAGATAATATAAATGTTACAATCTCATTTATATAAAATTATGCATGTAGGTTTAAATGAATGACAAATTTTTTTAATTTAAAGGAAGAAAGGTCAAAGTTATGTAGTAGAAGGGAAGTACAGAAAGGTTAACAATGAAGTTTTTATTCTTTCCATAGGGCACCTTCAGCTTTTAAGATGTGTTTGTGAGGATCCCATCATTGCAGTCTTTACTTTAGGTCCAAATTTTCAAAATACGACTTTTGGTAATATATTTGAAAAACTATTTTAATCTAATTCTTTTTACAGCACTCTGAAATTAAATGTCCTAGGTATTAACATTCATGTTCCTCAGCAAAGTGAGTTTGCCTTTTAATTTGGGGTCCCAGTAATTTCTGTAATTATACTGAACTTGTAAACAATAAAGGATCCTAAGAGATTAAAGTCTTAGAATAGCCTAACCAGTAAAATTTAAAACATGTATATATTTTTAAACACCGAAGACTCATTTCTGAGGAGGAAACAATAATGCCAGAAAGGGCCACCAGTAGTAAGTTCGGGCACAATTACCCTGCAGATCCCTTCCTGAAGTCGTTAGGAAATGACTGTGGGATCGCACGGAAGGTGAGTGCTGAGGGCCAACAACCAGCCAAGGTACCAAGAAGGGACGCCCCTGCTTACCGGTCTCGCTTGCCTTTGCTCCACCACTGCTGCCTTTTCCCCAACTGCCCAGCTGTGCTTTAGGTACCAGCTGAATTTTTTCATCAATTGTGGGCTGTAACATAAGTAACAAAAGTAAATTCTAGAAAATATTCTAGAAGAATCATTTTTCTTTTTCAGTGCAGTGTAACTAATTTTAGCAACAAAATTTTGCTTGGAATGCTGATTTAAGAAACATAAATTGGAGCTATTCATGTAAAAGTGGGATTCCTGTAGCTCGCAAAGCACTTCCTTGGATTCCAGCTTTCACAAAACACAATTTGAAACCCAAGGTTGGTTGGAGAATGCATTCAAATCCTGTAAGATGCAGTGCTAACTTGCTAAATGCAAGCAGTTCCTAATGGCTCCTCTTGTGTAATAATTCCCAGTGATTTAAAAAAGAAAAAAGGAACACTGTAATACTACAAAATTAACTCATTCACCTTTCATATGATTGTGAGAAAACAGGTCAAAAGCCAAAGGTTTCACATTTTAGGGAAGTTTACTAGAGCTGGGGTAAGGATGGAGAGGTAGAATGGGAATATTCAACAAAGGGAAACAAGAAAAGTGAGACGAGAATGTTAGATAGGTAATTAAGGTCTCCGTTATCTTTCAGGTTTAACCCTCCACGCACATTTTTAGTGCAAGTGAATAAAGTTATGGTGTAACACAAACACACACAACCCAAAAGCTGTAATGCAGCTCTCTGTAACAAAGGTATTCCTATATTCTGCAAGTACTGTCTTGCTACATGGCATGCTCTCACACAAATCTCTCCCAGTTAACACTGATTTTCTCTAATGGTTTTAAACTATTTCTAGGATACTTATGTATAGCATACTATCTGAATATACACAAATTAAAAACAATTTAATTATTTTTCAAAATATTTAAGGAAATTATGTTCTATGTTTAATACCAGCACTATTCTTTTTTATAGCGTCCATTCATAGAGACAATATCTAAAGTCAGAAACAAGTGTTATTAAATACTGATAAAATTTTCAAAGACTGGGGCTGATGTTGGGGAAATTTTAAACACAAGACCTTGGTTGAAACTCTCTCTGGCTGGACATGAAAGTGGGCGGGGACTTCCGGTGAACATGGAGGCGCAGGCAAGCACAGCTCGTCTTCTCACGCAACCACGTCAAAATGACAACTAAACTGTGGAACAGCCATCCCTCAGAACCATCAGAAATTGAGGTGAATGGAAGTCCAATGACTATCGAATTAAAGTAATCCTGGTGCTAGGATGGGAGGGCCAAAGATGCATAATGGGCTGGTTCTACACCTATGAGTAGTGGATAAAAATCCGCGAGGGCTATCTCAGGAGTGAGGAGTCCCAGGCCCATACCATGCGTGCCCCCTAGCCCAGGGTTCCAGTGCCAGGTAGATAAATCCTCAAAACTTCTGGCTACAAAACCAGGGATTGAGCTGATGGAAGAAACTTCTGGAATCCCAAGCAGCTCCTCTTAAAGAACCCGCACACAAACTTACTCAGGCTCACTCCCTTGAGCTTTAGCGCTGGGGTAGCAGGTTGAAAGTAACATCTGGGGAAGAAATGAGTGTCTGGAATCAAGGCAAGAGCTGGGGGCCAGCATTCTCCCAGACAGAAAGGTGGGCAGAAGCCATGGTCCCTTTTCTGAGCCCTCATCACACAGAGCTGGCAGGGGAGTGCCACACCTGGAACGCCATCAGCCTGGCCCACACTGTGTCACACCCTGAAGATCTCCTGTGGCTCTGCCCCACCCAACTTACAGGCCCACCCAAGCTGTTAACAGTGGCTTTCCCATATGAACAGCTGGTCTTGGCTTATGCGTCACAACTTCCTAAATTGTCTCAAACAAGCCACAGCTGCCTCAGTGAGTGCCAAGTCCATGTATCTCTTGCTAAGTGGCCCCAGGCCTGGCACTCCCAGTAGCCAGCCGAGGTCCGCAGCCTGACTTTGCCTGGGAACCTCTGAGCCCAACACAGCAGCAGCCATCTGCAGACTGCTTTGTAGCTCATGCAGGGTGGCCCTAGGCGAAACATAGGTCAGGGCTGACCTGGCCTGTACCACCAAGATGACACTAGAGCCTGTGCACTCAGTGGACAGTTATAGGCCACGTCATAGCACCACCACCTTCCCGCTGCACAGCTGATCCTCTATGAAGGGTGGAAGTTAATGGTCTGTGGTCACAGACAGTTCTTGCAGCTGACTGGCCTGGGTAAATCCCTGCCATTGACCTGCCAACATCAATCAAGGATCAACTAACTACAAGAAGAAGGGGTACTTAGCACACACAGAGGACACACCTTGAGTACCCAGCTTGGGTGATAGGAGAGGCTCTGTCACTGGACCCTTCAGGACACCTGTTACAATAATAGGCCACTACCAAGGCAGATAGCATCTCTACCTAATATATAGAAATAAACACAGGGAGGCAGAGGAGATGAAGAAAAATGGCCCAAATGAAAGAACAGATAAAAATTCCAGAAAAACAACTAAACAAATGGAGATGGGCAATCTATCAGATGCAGAGTTCAAACCACTGGTTATAAGGATGCTCATGGAACTTAGTGAGGACCTCAACAGCATTAAAAAATATCCAGTCAGAAATGAAGAATAGCCCTGCCTGGTGCAGCTCAGTGGATTGAGCACCAGCCTGAGAACCAAAGGGTTGCCAGTTTGCTTCCCAGTCAGGGCAGGTGCCTGGGTTGTGGGCCAGGTCTCCAGGTGGGAGCACGTGGGAGGCAACCACTCATTGGTGTTTCTCTCTTTCTCCCTTCCTTCCCTTCCACCAAAAAATAAACAAACAAACAAATAAATAAATAAAATCTAAAAAAAAAGAAAAAGAAATGAAGGATAACACTAATTGAAATAAGGAATAATTCACAGAGAAACAATAGTAGAGTGGATGAAGCTGAGAATCAAAATGATTTGGAGCATAATGAAGCAAAAATCAACCAATCAGAACAACAAGAAAAAAGAATCCAAAAAAATGAGGATGGGGTAAAGAGTCTCTGGGAGAGAACTTCAAGTGATGCAACATTCACATATAGGGGTTCCAGAAGGAGATAGAAAGAGCAAGAAACTAAGAATTTATTTGAAAAAATCACGGAAAAAACTTCCCTAATTTGGTGGAAAAGATAGGCATGCAAACCCAGGAAGCACAGAGAGTCCCAAACAAGATGGATGCAAAGAGGCCCATTCTAAGACACACGTAATTAAAATGCCAAAGGTTAAAGATAAAGAGATAATCTTAAAAACAGCAAGAGGAAAGAAGTTAGTTACCTACAGGGAAATTCCCATAAGATTGATTCCTCAAAAGAAACTTTGCAGACTAGAAGGAATTGGCAAGGCATATTCAAAGTCATGAAAAGCAGAGATCTACAGCCAAGATATCTGTTAGAATCAAAGGGCAGATAAAGAGCTTTTCAGACAAGAAAAAAGCTACAGGACTTTGCCATCACCAAATCATTATTACACGAAATGTTAAAGGGATTTATTTAAGAAAAAGAAGATCAAAACTATGAACAATAAAATGGCAAAAAATACAAATTAAGCCCTGGCTGGTAACACAGTGGATAAGGCGCCAGCCTGTGAACCCAACAGTTGCTGGTTCGATTCCCCAGCCAGGGCACATAACCAGGTTGCAAACCAGGTCTTCAGCCAGGTCCATGGCTGGAGGCAGGTGAAAGGCAACCATACATTGATGTTTCTCTCCCTCTCTGCCTCTTTCCCTTTCCCTCTCTCTGAAAGTAATAAATGAAATCTTAAAAAAAAAAACTAAAACAAATTTATCTAATTGAATCTAAAAAACAAACTAGCCCTGGCTGGTAGCACAGTGGGTAAGGCACCGACCTGCGAACCCAAAGGTCGCAGGTCAGATTCCCTAGCCAGGGCACATAACAAGGTTGCAAACCAGGTCTCCAGCCAGATCTGTGGCTGGAGTCAGGTGAAAGGCAACCATACATTGATGTCTCTCTCCCTCTCTGCCTCTCTCCCTTCCCCTCTTTCTAGAAATAATGAAATAAAATCTTTAAAATAAATAAATAAAAAACAAACTAAACAACCAAGAACAGAGACAGAATCATAGATACAGAGCGCATTTTGATGGTTGCCAGACAGGATGGGTTTATGGAGGTATGAGTAAAGAGGTGAGGTAATTAAGAAGTACAAATTGCAGCCCTGGCTGGTGGCTCAGTGGATAGGTGCCAGCCTGTGAACCCAAAGGTCGCTGGTTCAATTCCCAGTCAGGGCACATAATCAGGTTGCAAGCCAGTTCTCCAGCCAGGTCTCTAGCTGGAAGCAGGTGAAAGGCAACCATACATTGATGTTTCTCTCCCTTTCTTCTTCTCTCTGCCCTTCTCTCAACTAATGAATAAAATCTTAAAAAAAAAAAAAGTGCAAATTGGTAGTTAGGAATGTCAAGTACAGTACAGGAAATGGAATAGCTCAAGAACTCCATTTCAAGTAGTGCATGACCCATGGACGTGAAGAGTGGTGTGGGGACTGCTGGGTGGAGGAGGGCAAAGGGGAAAAAAAATGTAACAACTGTAATAGCATAATCAATAAAATATAATTAAAAATAGAAATTTACCATTGAAAAAAAAAGTGTATGGGAATCAAGTTGTATTCAGCAATGGAATTCCTGCTCTGAGACACATAGTGGAATGTACCAGAATCTTAAAGAACAGGATCTTAGCTAATTAATATCAAGAGAGATCCAGAGAGGTAATGTTCTAAAGTAATGCTTTGACAAAACCTAAAGATGAAAAGCTATATCACATCTTCTTCCAACGTTATCAAAATATTTTTCTTTGTGTCACTTATCTTCTTTCATTTAATATTCTCCTATTAGCTTTCGATTGCCTTTAGCATCCTACTGGCAAGTTGCCAATTTTCAGAACTATTGAATGTATATTACAACTAAGGATTGAACTAGACTTGCAAATAATTTGTCACTTCCACTGAGATCTGGAAGTTCCCACTTTTACCAAATGTAATTCTGCTTTCTCTACATTCTTCACCCTACTTTCAGTGATTAACTTCTGCTAGGAGGAAATTCTTTCCACTTACTGTCCACGCATTTTGAAAAGAGAGGAAATTAATGGAGTATATTAAATATTTACCACGTAATCATCTCTAGTAGGCTTTGGACTTGGCAAACCATTCATTTCTTTCATGGTTGGACTTAAACAGGTGGCTGCTTCTTCCCCAGAGCTAAGGACACACTGTAGAAAAGCTTGCAACTGACCACCTTCTGAAGCATCTTTGTTATTATCTCTCATATATTAAGCATCTCATAACTTTTAGAATTAACCTAGTCACTCACTCCTCAGTAGACCCTCATAGAAATAAAAAGGACTAATAGTAGGACAAGTGTTTAAGAACACAGTGATCAATACTGACTTGTAGGAAAAAATTACCCCATAAAATCTGCATGATGGCTATTTCATATGAGCAAGAAGTAATTTGGAGAGTCATGTTGTGAGGTTATTGTGTGTATGTTTTTTAAATCCTTACACAGAGACATTTTTTCATTGCTTTTAGAGAGAGGAGGGGGAAGAGGGAAACATCAATGCAAGAGAGGAACACCCTCCAATTGCCTCCTGTACATGCCTGGACCAGGGACTGAACCTGTAACTTAGGTATGTGCCCTGACTGGAAACTGAACCCTCAACCTTTCAGTTAAGGGGACAATACTCCTACCAACTGAGCCACAGTGGCCAAGACCTGCTGTTGAATTTGAAATGTAACACTCACCTTAGTGATTTTCAGGAATTTTGAGGGGTCCAGTACCCGACTATTCTTGGCCCCCTGCACAGTGTTCCACCCGCCTTCTTCCACTCGCTGGACGCCTGCAGGGAGAAAAGAGAGAGCCAGTCTCTCATCTGTTTTAAGTCAGTTTGTCAGTGAAGGGGGAGCAACAGTATCAACTCATTAGCTCCAATCAAAACCAAGAGAAAAGAGAAGGGAATTGATAAAGCATTGCTGACAGTCTTTAATAGCCAAACATGAACATATGAAACAGAAGCACTCTGCTTAGATCGAATCTCCCATGAAACATTAATGACCTCGAAGAAATCAACTGATACAAATGAATAGAGGTTAAATGCTAGACAAGGGAGGGCCAAAGCTAGTTTTTCCAGAGTTAATGATTGTGTTCATAGTTAATGATTAGGACACTTTGGGAGAAATCAGATAGAAATTATTTATTCTAAACTTTATTTTACTTAATGGTATCAAAAGACATATGTGCCTGTGAACCCAAAGGTCATTGGGTTTGATTCCCAGCCAGGGCACATAACCAGGTTGCAAGCCAGGTCTCTAGCCAGGTCCGTAGCTGGAGGCAGGTGAAAGGCAACCATACATTGCTGTCTCTCCCTCTCTGCCTCTCTCCCTTCCTCTCTCTAAAAATAATAACTAAAATCGTAAAAAAAAAAAAAAAGAAAAAAAAAAAAAGATGCTTCAACCATTTCTCCAAAACCTGCTTCTCCAACCTTTCAGCTTCTCAAGCAAAAATCCCTTGACTGTTTTCTCTCATAGTTTGCATCCATTTGTCAGCAAATCTTGTCAGTTCAGCCTTTACAATGTATTTGGCATCTAGGCCCTTCTATCCACTACCAACACTACCAATTTGGTTTCAGCCAGAAACATTTCAGCAATTAGTACAAAAATCTCTTCAATGGCTTCCCTGCTTCTTATCTGTTCTCATCATAGCCACCAGTGTGACCCTTGGAAGGTACAACTCTGGTCCTGTGGCACTTCTCTGCTTAAAACACTTGTGTTAGCTGTCCATTTCACTCAGAGAGAGAGATTCCTTGAAATTGGCCTACAGGCTCTAAACACCCTGGCTCTCTGCTTCCCAGAACCCATCTTCTACCACTCCACTCCCCATGCCATTTGACCCGGCTGCACTGGCTCCCTTGCTATTCCTTAAAAATGCTGTTTTAGGGCCTTTGTGTTTATTATATTTCCCTTTGCCTAAAACCGAATTTCCATATATATATATATATATATATATGTGTGTGTGTGTATACATATATATACACACACATATATATGACTTAACTTCCTCACTTGCCTTAAGTCTTTGCTCAAACAATACCAACTTCAATAAACTCCTAACTTCCCTGTCTGAAATCTCTACCCACCGAGCCTTGCACTCTGCACTCACTCTCTCTGCTTAATTTTTCCTATATAACAAATTTATCTAAAAAAAAAAAAAAAAAGACAAATTTGTCTGACAAATATGTTTATTTGTCAACATATGTTTATACAAATGTGTTTATTGTCCTGTCTACTCAGTATAACGTCAGATGCATGAGGGAAGCGACTTTCTCCTGTTAAGTGAAAGGCATTCAATAAACATTTGTTAAATGAATGAATGAAAAGCCATCAAACTATTTAAAAACACTTCTGTCATATACTTCATGGTTTTCTCTGTGCAACCTGATATTACTGATTACGAGCAAACTTGCTTCTCCCTTGTTACTATGATACTTATATCCTAGTACTCCTTCCTCTCCACTTGCTCTGTATGTTTTTTCAAGAGCACTTTCCTTCCTTTAGTCAACTGTGAACACCTCCATGAATTAGGCTTTGATCTTTTCCGTTTCAGTCTAGTTTGAAAATAAATGAAAGTCATTACTTGAAAGGCATTGTGCTAGGTACTAGGGTGAGGAAGTTAAGTGTGCTGTCCCATGAAACCCCAAGGTATACTTTCTTCCTGAGAAGATTCATCTCTACCAACTTCATGAAGAGGTCTCCTGTGTCTGTGATAAATAACAGTTGTTGAGTATTTATTATCTGCCGGTCAATACACTAGTTATTGAGTATGTACTATTTGCTGGTTGACATGCTGAACATGTTACGTATATTACCTCATTTCATATTCACACAAATCGTCAGTACTAATATTAGATCTGTTTTACAGATTAAGTGATTTGTGCAAGGTCATACAGCTAGGCTGTCAAGAGGTGAAATTCACATCTGGACAGTTTGGCTCCAGTCTCTGCTCTCAACCACTATACTATATGCCCCAGTCACTGGCATACTTACTACACAGTGGACCAATGAGCATTCCCATTTGCATGCCTTATTGTTATCTGAAAAAAAAACCAAGCTTAAAAGAAATATGATCATTTCCCTCTGAAAAAGGTTTCTTCCTCTAATGTTCCTAAACTTAGTCCATGAACTTTCTATTTTCCCAGATGTAAAATGCTTTTAATTTCATCTTTCATTTATTTTCTGGTTTTTCCCTTTTTATTCCTATTGCTACTAAGTCTCCACTCCTTCCACATAGGATTTCAGCAACAGCAAGATTTCCTGAGTTCGGTGTACTCTCTGATTCATCAAGTGAAGAGCTGTACTCATTTTATTTACATACCTCCAGCACCACATTACTCCTTTGCTCAAACACTTACAACGTCTACCAAATTGAGCCCAAAATTCTTAATCAGGCTCCACACTTTCAGACATTTTTCCACTTGTTCTGAACATTTAAAGTTTTTTCACAATCAGGTGTGTTTATTCCTTTTTACAATATGTTTATTTTAATTTCATAACTAAAATTCTTCCTTCCTTTCCAACTACCTACCATCCATCAAGACACAACTGAAGTGCCCATTCCTCAAGTAAGGATATCCTTCAGTTTTCTATAACTCTTCTCTGAATTTTAACAACCTTAATGGAGATCACATCTCGTAATTGATAGTATCTTTTATTTGCTTGACAAATGTTCCCTTTATTATTTTGCCTTCCCAGATAAACTATAAGCTTTAGAGGAAAGGAATCATATCTTCCACATCTTTTTATATCCTTCATCAGTATTAAGTATACAGAGGATGCTCAATAAAGTCTCACTGATTATTGACTTTGAAATAGTCGAAGACGTCATGTTTATTTTTTATATTCTCTGTTTTTACTCAATTACCTGCCTCCAGATGAAACTTCATATACCAATTGCTACTCTATTCTTTGAGTTATTCTGTCTCTATTTAGATGTTAATCTTAATACAGAATTAAAAAATATATATTCTACCTATTGTTAGAAGGTAATGGAGGGAGAAAGAAAGGGAGCGAAATATCAATCAGTTGCCTGTTCCATGTCCCCAACTTGAGACCTGGCCCACCAGGCATGTACCTTGACCAGGAATCAAACTAGTAACCTTTCAGTTTGTAAGATGAAGCTCAATCCACTGAGCCACAACAGTCAGGGCTAAATGTAGAATTCATATTATCTGTCCCTCAAACTCCTAAGTTCTCTACCCTCACCTGGTCTTCTCTTCTCTTTGGTCATGAGCTGTTGGACCTTCCTTTGTTCTTCTTGTTCTTCTATTTTAGCCTCTTTGTGAATCTGTTCAATGGTTTTAGGCCCTTGATCTGCTCTTCGAGATACCCAATTACACTGTAAAAGAAGAAAATAAGGTTATCAGCCAGGTAACTAAAAAAATACAAATTAAAAAAATTTTTGAAAATCTAGTTTGTACTTTTCACTGGTGGAAAATTGTAAAATACTTTAGCAGCTTTTCATCTGCCTTACCAATGGCACTATATGCAAGTTTGGAGGATTAGAGCTGAAGAATTAAATTTTGCTCAATCAACTCTGAACTACTGTATACTGAGCATTCCAAAAGCCAGTGGTTAAAAAGGCAGAGTGAAAGACTAGCCCAAATGTATTTTTGTATTATTTTTCATATTTGTAAGAGAGAAGAGGAATCAAGACAGATCAGGATTCTTTGGCCTTGCTAACCTGAGGCATGGCTACTTGGTTCCTATCACACTTCATGGGAGCTTTAAATCAAGGATGACTAACTTTTGTTTCATATCATGGTTCTGGTAACTTACACAAAGAGCCACATCACTCTGTCCTCTGGTTATTCTTTCTATGAAGAATAAAACAAGTTGTCTCCTTATAATTGCATTTCTCCTTTTCCTTCCCTACCCAGCTACAGTTCCATTTGATATAAGTACAAGTGGTTGAAAGGACGAGTGGAGGGTTTTATATTTACATTTTTATATTAGCTAGAGGCAAGGATGGCAAATAAGTTTAAATCAGCATTTAAATCCTGATCAAATGGCAGTGACTTTGATAACAAGAAGAATTTTGAGGCCACATCTGGACTTGACAAGATAAAGAACCATCAATGCTATCTGGCCTGTATTCACTTTTTCTAGTTCAGGGTCAGGGCAGTAGGTTGCCTGCAGGAGTTAAAATAAGGAGAGAGAAAAGAGGTGGTAATGGACTAAATTTAATCGATCACAGTTTGAATTCAGAATGGCTAATTTCAAAACTCCAATGGGGCTTAATAATCAGAGTAAAGAGAAGAAAAACATAACAGGAAGGTATATGTGCCTTTTGTCCTTTCACACAGCTCTCCATGAAATAGGTCAATTCAAGTTCTGAAAGTCCTACAAGCAAAAGGCTTAAGTTTTTATGCATGTAGACACTAGGACATCCACTCCAATCCAATTCCTTAAAAGAGTCTGGAGTATTAGCTTATTATTTTTCTACTTACCAGTCTTAGGTCTATCACATCCTGAAGCATGAATCGAATCCTAGATGACGTTTTTCTTTCTTTCACAATTTTCTCCATCTGATTAAAATACTGGTCCATCCGTGGCTACAAGAGACAAAGTCATTAGTATTCCTGGCTGAAGAACTTAAACATAATTTTACAATGTAGAATTTTTAAATGGCCTAGGAGTACAACTTATAGCCAAAGGTAATGTGGTAAAATTTTTGAGCATATGACACCCAAAATAAAAGCTACATACAAAGTCTGTCCCAAAAGTACCAGCCACGAAAACTGTTTTAATTAGATTGACGTTGGCTCGATACTTCCGAGACAGACCTCCTATTTCAGGCAGCTGACCCTGGTCAAGTGACTAAATACAGGCCAATAGAATATAAATGACAATGTCATATTGCAGCTTCCTGGAACCTGCCTTAAGAGAGAGGTGGTTTAAAAAAGAGAGTGAGAGGTGGTTGTGTCCTTTCAAACTTTCAAACTTTCCTGCTGGGAACAATGAAGACAAGGGCTACACCTTTAGAGTGACAGAATGTTAATTTAAGCTGGAGCAACTTGATTTTTTATCATCTCTGAGTTACAAGACCAGCATCAGATGTCTTACTTCTGAATTTTACTTGCATGACTGAGAAATAAACCTCAATCTTATATAAACCACTAATATTTGGGGTTTTCTGTGACAGGCAAACATAATCCTAGTTGATTCCAATGTTATGAAACATTTCTGACATTTTTTGAAGCATTTCTAATTTCCTGACCCCTTATTTTAGAGCACCATATTATGTTTGAATTAAATTATTTTTAATGATTTCTCATATTATGATTAGATAGCTGTGTCATTAATTGGAGAATAAACTTAAGAAAGCTACCGGGTTTTCTTCATTTCTGTGTCACCCTCAGTCTTGGCACATACTAGCCTTTCTCCCTTTATTTCTGCTTATAATTCACGTACACATACAAGTGACCTTTAAAGTGGTCATGCAGAAAAAGGACAAGAAACAAATTATTTGAACAACTCATGAACTGGCTTTTATATAATTTGGAACTTCTTCACCTCTGGCTTTAAGAGAAATGTGGTTGGGGCACGATGGCCAAATACTGACAATGAAAAGGGCAAGAAAGAAAAATAAGCAGTCTTGACCGCTGTGACAAGATGGAACAGTTCTATTGACTTGTCTTAGTTCTTTTGCAACTGAAAGAGTCCCTGCTGGAAGTTTCAGGGGTTTTGAATTTTCACCTTTGCTTTCTCGAAATCCAGGTCTTTGCCAATGGTGGTGAGCAGGCGACACAGGCATTCCAGGGATTCCTCATCATGGTTCTTCAACAGCTTCACCACACAGTCATGCATGATGGCCTCCGTCAGCATTTTGAGTTTAAAGAGCTCTCCAATAAACTTGATGTTGCCAATGGATCTCCGGCGGGCTTTGTCCTTAGCTTCCTCCAATTCATCATGAAGCCTTGTCCTCTCTTCTGGCTGTCATATAAGGAATAATAGAATCTTGTGTGCGTGTGTGTGTGTGAAAAGGAAAGGCATTTTGTTTATTTGAAGGTAGAAATTTATATTAAAAGTGAAATTATGCCATTAAATCCCACACCCTTTAAAAACACCCAAAATACACAGTCCTACCTGAGTAGGATAGCTTTAAAATAGACAAGCAGCCCTGGCTGGTAGCACAGTGGATAAGGCGCTGGCCTGCGAACCTAAAGGTGGCAGGTTCGATTCCCCAGCCAGGGCACATAACCAGGTTGCAAACCAGGTCTCCAGTCAGTCTGTGGCTGGAGGCAGGAGAAAGGCAACCGTACATTGATGTCTCTCTCCCTCTCTGCCTCTCTCCCTTCCCCTCTTTCTACAATAATGAAATAAAATCTTAAAATAAATAAATAAAATAAAATAGACAAGCAAAAGAAACAGCCTTTCAGAAACACAACAGTTCACAGCCTTGCGTTCCAGTTATACAGTTCCCAGCAGATGTTAAACCCAATTAGGGGAGTATCTTGCGCACACTCCCCAACTCTTACACCACATGTAATTCCCTATCTGCGGCAAGCGCCTGTCTCGCTATCCCCACTTTTGCCTCTGCTCTTCCACAAACCAGGTGAGTTCTCCGCTGTGTCTGTCTGTGGGCCATCCAGGAGAGAGGGAGAGACCACATGTCTGTCTGAATGTCAGTCCAGGGGGAGGGAGAGAGGAGAGGAAGGGAGGGAGGGAGACAGAGACGGAGAGAGAGACAGAGAGATGCCATGTGTCTGTCTGCATGTCAGTCTGAGAGAGGAATAATAGAATCTTGATGCTGAAAACTGCACAGAAAATAACACACACTTAGATTCATGGTCTTTACCCCATTTCTAGGGGTTAGGGATACCCTTTGAGAATCTGACTGCAACTACACTAAAAGTTTGCACCCAATTCAGGAGATTTCTGGTATTCAGCGACCTCTCTTAGGATGGTTTTGAACCCCTGTTTTAGAAGGTTGGGTTGCTCTACCATGCAGCATTAAAAGAATTAATGTATTCCTCTAGACCCCAATACAGATCTGCCACTGTCACTTCTTAGAGAGAGATGTATTAGCCGGCTATATGAAAGTTCTATTTAATAACACTCAAACTGCATAAGCACTTTATTCCTGTGAAAATACTTACAGCACTGGCGGCCTCAAGTTCTTTCTGCTTCTTCTCAAAGACATCGTCATCTGCTTTATCTTTTTCAAACTCCTTCTGGCAACGGTTCAATAGCAGTTTCCGGAAATTCACTGTGTTACCAGGCTTGTCTGCCATGGGCACTTTCAGCTGCATCCAGATAAGAAAACGCAAAAGCAGTAAGATTACTTAAATACGTTCAATGATTTTCTCAAAATATCAATTTTATTTATTCGCAAAACAATTCTACAAGAGGTATACAGTTTAGTTCCAGGCATTTTATGTTTCATTGGTATGATGTCTTAAATTTTATATGAAAAGATGCCCAGTCCTCTCACGTAAATACACCATATCTTTTATGGATGGCTGCGCCTCTAGCTAACTTTGAAGTCTATGTAATACCCTTACAACTACAGCCCGGCACTTATCTAGTCATTTTTAAAAATCTCTGTAGGGTTATTACTTTTGTTTTTCTTACTACCATTGTAGTTACTTTGGTTTAAAGGAACAAATAGAAATGACATGAACTTCGTGGCCAGAGGAAAACTGTCGTAGGTGAGATTCTTATTCTAGAAAAAAGCAGAAGAGGGAATACATTTGACAATTTTGGAGATATCATTTCCTCAGGAGAATGTCAAGACACTATACACGTACTATATTTATTGAGTATTTCAACTGACTAAAACATTCTATTTCACAGATGAAATCACCCCCAAGCACTGTTTTGAACAGCTATTGCATACATGGCAAAATGGCTTTTCTGGAATCACAAAGCAGCTCCCAAAATCCTAAAATGCACAGTATTTGCCCTGGGTTTAGTGGAAGAACTTAATACAAAACAGGATGCACTGTATTTATACTCATAAAAGACAGACTTAATGTTATCAACCTATATGGATTTAGCTGCTGATGAAGGCTGAATGGCTAGAGACATTTCTTGAGAACTGAGACTGTGATACTACAGTGCATTGTGCTAGACTTGACAGCATACTCTAACATATTCCCTATGACATATGAAATGCCACTTAACAAGTCCAGTCTAGTCAACCAAAAACCCAAATGTTTCCTGACATTTTATTTTCAGCAGAAAATGTTAATTTAGGAAGAAGGGAAGATGATTAGATAGTTTTTAAAAAGACAACCGGAGAAAGCTAACATGTTCTTATCTCTAAACTTAGGCTATACAATTGGAAGTGACTATAGATCATTTCATAGTCAGGCCTACTCTATGATCACACAAGAAGGTAGGAATTTCATCAGTCTTTCAGAAAAGAAGTACCACTACATGAAAGTAAACAATTTTCAAAGCAAAAGCCAGAAGTAGACTCTACTTTCTACTATATAAGACCCAGTATACAAAACAATGCAGTGCAAAAGAGAACCAAGGACCATATTCAGGAACAAGGTGGTATGTAACAGAGCACCAACATGGCATTAGGTTCCAGAACTAAAAATCAGCAGTTCTATCCAATTTTCTACTTTAAAGAAGTACAAGTAAACCAGTCAAAAAGTCCTATCCAGCTGCTTAACATATTCACCAGCACCACCTTTATTAAACCTAAAGGCATCACTGATAGGGTAAAAACCACATGGGCTACAATTTATCAGCGCTAAAGAGATGATTTTGCATTATGGATTTACTGTGTAGAAAACGGGAAGACTGGACAACAATATGAAAATCCAAGTCACTGTCTTACGGTAAGGGGGACCAAAATTAAAATGAGTCGGAAAGAATAAACTAAAACTTTTGACAGTTTGGTTTATAGTAACAAATAGAAATGACATGAAGCAAGGGAAGATTTTCTACACAAAGGGTGTACAAGACACAGCTTTTTACACTTTTTATATATGGAAGGATTATTTTGAAAGGGTTAGGTTAAGAATCAAGAGATTTGCTTACTTTCTTTGAAACAAAAGCAATTCCTTTAACCCAAGTATCAGTTTCATCATCTAAAACAAGGGAGGCACCATACCTGTGTCTAACCTAGAGGGCAGCTTGCAATCAAACAGGTTTGGAGGAAAACACTTTATAAGCTACAGATAAGAAAGTTGTAACTGGGATATTCAGAACAATGAAATTCAAAGAGCTTTGGAACCCTAAGTCATAAAATGAGGATGTGAACCCCAAGTCTGTAACTCATCAGCTATGTAAAGTTAAGCAATCTATCTTCCTGAGCCTCAGTCCCTTCATCTGCAAAAGGAGACACTCCAATGACTACAGATTGAGGGACATTATAAAATAGCTGTTGAAACAGGAGCTTCTTTGGAGATAAGTCAAAATCCTAGCTCCTTCACATGACTTTGACTAAGTTACTTAGCTTCACCAAACCTGTTTCTTCCTAAAAATGAGGATAGCCTCTATCTCTATGACCAGTTGGAAAGATTAAATGAGATGACCCATGTAAAGCAAGTAATGGTGGCTGGGAAATAAAGTCCAGTAAGTAAGTATAGCTATATATAAACACCTGAAGCTGTATTTGACAAATATTTATGATTTAAAATAACAAGTAACCTATACTGTAATGGTACAGATATCAAAGAACATATATAACAAGGTTAGCTCACATATCAATCAGGGAAAGAACCACAAAAGGCAACCACAAAGGCATGAGAAAAGTGTCTGCATTCCCCCAATAATGGTCATGAAACATTTCACATGTATAGGACCTAAAGAACATGGAACTGTGCATAAACTTTCCAGGTATATTCATATCTGAACGACTGGCAGAATGTCCACAGATCTGCATATATATATATACATACATCTCAAAGTGAAGCAACATCTAACTACATCATCCCCTAAAGACTTGTTTTGGAACAAGATCTCAATGTCCTTTGGTTAACAGGGAAATATAGAATAGACCAGTGAAAACATATGTTCTGAGAATAGTGATGCATGATCATTTATTATAAATTCAACAGGAGGATGGCATTAAGTTAGCATGTGTTATCTACTGGGCATTGACTGGTCAGGAGACCCAATGAACTGGTTAGAACAGAACATGAAGAAAGGGTATCCTACTCTGCTAAAGCTGCTGTAACAAACACCACAGACTGGTGGCTTAAACAGGTCTTTATTTCTCATATTTCTGGAGGTGGGAAGTCCAAGATCAAGGTACTGGCAGACTCTATTCTTTATGAGGGTTCCCTTCCTGTTTTGCAGACAGTTGCCTTCTCCAGTATCCTCATATGATGAAGAGAGGAAGCTCTAGTGTCTTCCTCTTCATATGAAGTCACTAATCACATCATGGAGCTATTACATAAAATTTCTTTGGGGAGGGGCACCACATTTAGTCCCTAACAATGGACAAGGTAGATGCTTGCAAATGGGATCATGGATAACAGCAAAAATGAAAGATGATGTGCAACGGTTAGAAAAAGCTCTCCTGAGACAACTGTAATTTTCATTTAACTAGTCCTTGATCATAACTAAAATGATTCAAATGAGTTGTATGAAAGATGGTTTCTCAGGGAGTCAGGGAATATAGGCAAACATAGGTTTATAGTTGAGTACATGAGTTTATTCTTGTATTACTTTCCATATGAACAACTGTAACCTACTTTTGCCACACCCTGTATTTTAGTAAGGTTGCAGTTATGCTACCTTACTAGCTAGATATGCTGAAGAGCACCTACATTTTCATTTTTACACAGTAACATACTAATATTGTGCTATCGTATTACACTGTAAACTAACAGTGCATGACCTCATGTTGTGTTGAGACCTGTCCACACATTGGTCATCCAGCAATCTTGGATATGAATGTTGTCAGCAATGGTAGTCACTTTCTTCTAGCAACAGTGCCTACCTATACTTCTCATATGTGTTAGTGCTGAGGTGAGATACTCATCCTTGACCCAAACTGGACCACACCAAGACATATCATAATTAAAATGCCAAAGGTTATGTTTTTCTAATGAATATAAAACAAAAAAATGACCGAAAAAAAAAATTAAATAAAATGCCAAAGGTTAAAGATAAAGAGAGAATCTTAAAAGCAGTAAGAGAAAAGAAGAGTTACCTACAAAGAGGTTGCTACAAGACTATCAGCTGATTTCTCAAGCTTTGCAGGCAAGAAGGAACTGGCAAGAAGTATTCAAAATGATGAAAAGAAAGGAACTACAACCAAGACTACTCTATCCAGCCAAGCTATCATTTAGAATGGAAGGGCAGATAAAGGGCCCAGGCAAGGTAAAGCTAAACTATTATTATATGAAATTTTAAAGGAACTTAATTTTAAGAAGATCAAAACTATAATCATTAAAAAGACAACACCTATCAAAGAAATCTAAAAAATAAAAATAAGCTAAACAGCCCTGGCTGGTAGCACAGTGGATAAGGTGCCAGCCTGCGAACCCAAAGGTTGCAGGTTCGATTCCCCAGCCAGGGCACATAACCAGGTTGCAAACCAGGTCTCCAGTCAGGTCTGTGGCTGGAGGCAGGTGAAAGGCAACCATACATTGATGTCTCTCTCACTCTGCCTCTCTCCCTTCCCCTCTTTCTAAAAATAATGAAATAAAATCTTAAAAAAAAAAAAAAAAAGCTAAACAACCAACCAAAACAGGACCAGAATCATAAGTATGGAGATCACGGGAGGGTTATCAGCTGGGAGGAGGAAGGGGTGAAACAGGGAAATGGTGCAGGATTAGGAAGTATAATTGGTGGGTACAAGATAGACAGGGTGAAGTTAAGAATAATAGAGGAAAGGGTAAAATCAGAGAACTTATATGTACAACCCATGGCCATGAACTAAAGCGGGGTGGGACTGTGGGAGGTCTTGGGTAGAGGGGAGCAAAGGGAAAAAAAGTTGGGACAATTCTAACAGTATAATCAATAAAATATACTTTAAAAAGTTTAAAAACATATATCCTTTGGTGTATGGCGCAAATTTACCATTAAGAAGTAAAAGCTCCAGCATATTTATTGCAGTATTGCCTGTGGTTGCAAACAAACCACCTGCCCAAAACCAAAACACTAGAAATAACATAATGGAGGGAAGTGTTAGAGTAAGAAAGGAATTGCTGGAAAAATTATGGTATGTACATTTATGAAATATTATGCAACTACAAAAAAATGCATGAGCAAAATCTATTTGTAATGACCTAGGGAGATGCCCAAGGCATATTAGGTGAAAGAAAGCAAAGTGCAAACAATATATATAATTCCATTAAAATAAAAAAATAACCCCCCGAATCCTCTTTGTATGTACGTATATGTGTGTGTGTGTGTTTTATATGAGTCTATAAAGAAGGCTTTGGAAGGATAAATTCACCTTGACTGCTGTGGAGGGAGGAGAGAGTTACCTGGCTGTGGCTCCAAGTAAAGAGTATTAACTTTTTCTGTGTATACCTCTATATTGTTCAACTTATTCCAACAGATTGTTATTTTGTAACTTAAGATAAGCCAATAAAGTTTAAAAATATTGTTTATGAAGATTATAGATCATAACAAAAGTCACATAAGTGGGTGGTTAGCTTATCGATGAATTCTTCCTGTTTCAATCAAACTTGTATTTTTGCCAGGCCTTTTCAATGGTAATTTTCATCAAGGATGGTCTTCTGGTATTAAAAAGTATTAACACACCCTGGCTGGTAGCACAGAGGATAAGGCACTGGCCTGCTAACCCAAAGGTCGCTGGTTTGATTCCCAGCCAGGGCACATAACCAGGTTGCAAGCCAGGTCTCCCACCAGGTCTGTGGCTGGAGGCAGCTGAAAGGCAACCATACACTGATGTATCTCTTCCTTCTCCTCTCTCTAAAAATAATAAATAAAATCCTTTAAAAAAAAAAAGTATTAACAATCTTTCACTGGTATAAGGTTAAATCCAAAATTAGTAAATATAACTAAAGTATGAGTCAGAATACCTGGGATCTAGTCCTTGTTCTATTTAGTAACCACAGGATGCTATGACTGTCACAGTAAAATGAGGGACAAGATGCAGAGTCATTCTGCTTTCAGATAACTATGGTATCTTTTAAGGCAATGTGGCAAGTAATTGAGTGAAATAATTGTAGATTTGGATTCTAGCACTGCCACTTAGTAGTATGACCTTGAGAAAGTTATTAATCTTAAGTTTTAGTTTCTGATTCAATAAAATAGGGCTAATACTACCGACCTTTCAGGATTACAACAACCATTAAAATATCAATCATAGACCCTGACTGATGTAGCTCAGTGGATTGAGCACCAGCCTGGGAACCCAAGGGTTGCTGGTTTTATTCCCAGTCAGGGCACATACCCAGTTGCAAGCCAGGTCTCCAGCTAGGTTCCTAGCTGGAGGCAGGTGAAAGGCAACATATATTGATGTTTCTCTCCCTTTGTTTCTCCCTCCCTTCCCCTCTCTCTGAAAATAATGAATAAAATCTTTTTAAAAAATTAATGTTTTAAAAACAAAACAAAACATCAGTCATACATGTAAAGCATTTGCCCACATTGCAACCTAGTAGGTGCTGAATGCATGGTTTCTGTTATGACAATCATCCTCATTCTATAGCCAGCATTTCAAGACCTTTGCAATTTTTTCCACCAGCAGTAGTTTTGAATCACTTAGGACAGAGATTTTCAACCTTTTTCATCTCATGGCACACATATACTAATTGCTAAAATTCTTACAGCATACTGGTTGAAATTGTTGTTTTAGGGCTTACTGTAAGGCCAAATACTAGGTAGAAACTTTACATAAACAATCTCATTTTAGTTTTTCATGATAATAACATTAAGTAATATGAGTCAACCTTACTTTATGGATTAAAAATGAGACTTAAAGACATTATGCAATAATTGTAAGGTTATAAAGAAATGTTTCTACTCTGCAGTGACAGAGTAGAAATTTAAATTTACATTTTAAAGTTAAAATTTAAGACTGTGAGACTCCAAAACCTGTGTCTGTCTGTAACTGTTCCGCCCGGCCTTGCTGCCCCAGGCTCGAACGTGCCGGCATCCGCGATACTTTCTCAGTATCTGAACTCTGCATTCTCCTGGGCCCAACTCAAACTCTACCTGTTTCACAAAAGTTGGTCACTCTCCCATCAACATAGTGACTTTTTTCCAATTTGACTTTTTCGTCTAAATCAACAATTTTCAACTGGTGTCCCACAAGAATTTTAAAAACATGCACTCCCTGACTATTTAGTCAGGGCACCGGACCTCATTTTCCTTATATTGTCAAATAAAAAAAATGACAACAGCCAATATAATAGTCATCAAGTATAAATGATTCACAATTATATCTAGTTTTTTTATCAGATGGGCAAAAAAATGTATTTTCTGGTGTGCCACAGACTTTTAATTAGTTTATGTGCACCATGAGATGAAAAAGGTGGAAAGGTTGCTGATCTAAACCACATAGTCAGGCATTCAAACACTGCAATATCTCAGAATACCTTAGTAACTGACTTTTTGTTGTTAATGCTGTTTCTTTCAATATAATTTTTGATTTTTTTCAGAAGATGTAACTTTTCTAAGTCCTAAAAGACTTACCTACCTTCGACACAGGTACTCAAAAATATTGGTAGAATGATAATATTTTGGACCTTCACAGCAATGCATAATCATAATGAGTTGTGATCATTAAAAACTCAAATGTTAAAGGACAAACATTTTTTGACACAAATACCTTGGTAACAGAAAACACAGACGTACATGGCAGTTTTATGACTGTAGAACTGAGGACAATGAATACTAATCAGAAGCTCTTTGGTCTCCCATTCTGCCTCGCCCTACATGTGACAGGCTGTGAAGATTAAATGGCTGTAAACAATGTAAAGAGAAAGAAATCTAATAGTTTCTAAGAGATGAAATTACCATTTCTGAACCCTTTATGACCACAACTATCCTATCATTTTCACTGAGGCTAGAATGAAAATCAACATGTTTTTCAATTTTGAATTAAATGTGAATGAAATGATTTTAGTTCGATTAAAATGACACTCCAGGAAAATCGGCTTGCTTATGACAAGAATTTCACATTACTAATTTAAACCATATTCAGTCTTCCTCATATTGGATGAACCCATATGTGCCTATTGCAGTCTGTCTCATAACCCCTCTGAGCATATATTTATAAGAGATTTCTTTTTATACAATAAGGATATTCTATTAGTAAATGCTAAAAATATATTCTCCCCTTTACGTTGCCCCAATAACACTTCTGGGAAGAATGTGTAGCGAGGGGAGAATATACCTCTTGAAGATTTCTGGTTTTACTCCTTCCTCTCTTCTTACCGTTACTAGACATCGACACATGTTTGCGTAAGCCACAGAAAAACTGGGTTCGTCAATAGCCTTCTCAAAGACCAGGTCAATGACTCCTTTCAGCCGCTCCTCTGTGTCAACAGTAAGCCCAGACACCTGCTTCATTAGTTGGTTGAACATCTGTGGTGTCAATTTATTTAAGATACTTCGAACTTTTCTAAAAAGTTCCTAGAAGGGGCACACACACACAAAAAAAAAAGAAGAAGAAGAAGAAGGACATTATAGTAACTGTGACAATATGATGTTTTCTGTTAAGAATATTTTGTTTATAACATAAATGAAATTTTTTGAATTACTGACAAGGATTCTGAACTAGTCATAGTAATAATTAAATCAATTATTTAATCACAGAAAATAAATAGTAAGACATTATAGTGCATCGTTTTCACTATTGATAAGAATTCCAGGAACTAGGTATAATCACACT
Source organism: Noctilio leporinus (assembly GCA_004026585.1). NCBI lineage: Eukaryota > Metazoa > Chordata > Mammalia > Chiroptera > Noctilionidae > Noctilio > Noctilio leporinus. Next base: position 32,933 of record PVIW01008880.1, read on the forward strand.
TCACTTGTGGGAGTATCATTTGGTACATTTCTAAGGGCAATCTGGCCATATGCACTAAAAGCTTTAAAACTGATTACGCCCTTTTGAACAAGCAATTACACTTTTAGAAATCTAGTCATACTTAAAGACAGATAAAAAGATTTTAGCTACAGTAATTTCTGTCAATAACCATTTAAATAAAAATATCCTAACATAGGAATCTGTCTAAATTATGGTATAATATGAATTATAATACAGAATATAGGCTAAAGTCTCTTAAAATCATGTTGTAGAAACTCCCATCAAATTAGAAATAAAAAAGAACTTCATCAACTAGAAAAAGAGCATCAAAAACCTTACTTTTTGGTGAAAAAAAAAAATGAATGCTTTCTCACTAACAGCGGGAACAAGGCAAAAATACCAGTTCTCATCATCTCTATTCAAAATCATAAGAAAAAGAAATATAACTCATATAGATTTTAAAGAAGTGAAACTCTCTTTATAACTGATATGACTGCTTATACAGATAATCAAAAGAAACTACAAAAAGAGATGCTAGAATTAATGAGTCTAAGAAGGTTGTAGAATAAGTCAGTATACAGATATCAATTATATTTCCATATATTAGCAACAAATTAGAAATTACACTAAAAAAAAAAGCACCATTTACAATTGCATGAAATACCATGAAATATTTAATCTAACAAAATATGCATATGATAAAAAATAGAAATCACTGATGAAAGAAACCAGGGAGGACCTAAATAATTGGAGATCTTCATCATGTTCAGGCACTAGAAGATTCATTATTGTCAGTTTTCTTCAAAGTGACCTACAGATTTAACAGAATCTAAAAAAAAATCCTAGTAGAGTTGTGTTACTATTTTTTAAAGAAATCAAGAAGTTGATTCCACAATTATTATATAAAGTCAAAATGACTAGAATAGCCTATTTTGAAAAATATAGGTTAACTTCTTGCCCTGGGAGGTGTGGCTCAGTGGAATGAGACCTGGCCTTTGACACAAAGCGTTGCCGGTTCAACTCCCAGTCAGGGCACATGCCTGGGTTGCAGGTCCGGTCCCTAGTTGGGGAAATGTGAGAGGCAATCTCACGCTGATGTTTCTCTCTTCTTTCTCCCTTCTGTTCCTACTCTCTAAAAATAAATAAACAAAACCTTAAAAAAAAAAAAATATGACTGCAACAGCAAAAACAAGGGGAAGAGGAAGTGGGGGCTTGCTGGAGGTAGGCTAAAGGCGGGGTGATGGAAGACATATATAATAATGTCAACAATAAAAACTTTCTTTTAATTTATTTTTTATTGATGTTATACGACATTCATCTAATTTTTCCTCCTCTGTTCTCCCCACCACAGTCAATCCCACATGTCATCTGAGTCAACGGGTCATCCATGCTAGTTCCTTGACTAAACTGTTCCCCTTCTTTGCCTCCTTCTCCCCTTCCCCTCTGCACACTGAAAGTGTGCTCCTTGTATTCACGTTTCTGGTTCGGTTTTGTTTGCTTGTTTGTGTGTTCATTAGTCTCCTGTATTAAGTGAGTACATGTGGTATTTAATTTTTGCTGCCTGGCTGATCTCACTAAGCAGGACACTCTCCAGTTCCATCCATTCTATCGTAAAGGGTAGGAGTTCTCTCTTTCTTTCTGCTGCATAGAACTCCATTGTATAAATGTACCAGAGTTTTTTGATCCATTCAGTCACTGATGGGCGCTTAGGCTGTTTCCAGCACTTGGCTATTATAAATAGTGTTGCTACGAACATAAGAGGTGCATAGGCTCTTCTGAATTGGTGATTCAGGATTCTTTGGGTATAATCCTAGCAGTGGTGTCACTGGGTCATAAGGCAGTTCTATTTTCAGCTTTTTGAGGAAATTTTACACTGTGTTCCATAGCAGCTGTACCAGTCTGCATTCCCACCAGCAGTGCACCAACGTTCCCTTTTCTCCACGCCTTCACCAGCACTTGTTGTTTATTGATTTGTTGATGATGGCCATTCTGACAGGGTGTGAGGTGATATCTCCTTGTAGTTTTAATTTGCATCTCTCTGATGGCTAGTGATGTTGAGCATTCTTTCATGTGCCTATGGGCCCTTTGTATGTCTTCCTTAGAGAACTGTTTGTTCAGGTCCATTTTTTAATTGGGTTGTTTGTCTCCCTGGTGTTGTATTGTGTTAGTTCTTTATATATTTTGGAGATCAGACCCTTGTCTGAGGTGTCACTGGCAAATATGTTTTCCCATATGGTTGGTTCCCTTTTTATTTTGTTGATGTTTTCTTTAGCTGAGCAGAAACTTTTCAATTTGATATAGTCCCATTTGTTTATTTATTCCTTTATTTTTCTTGCCCTGGGAGATATTTCGGTGAAAATTTTGCTGCGTGGGATATCTGCAATATTTTTGCCTACATTTTCTTCTAGGACTCTTATGGTGGTGCTGCTTATGTTTAAGTCTTTTATCCATCCTGAGTTTACTCTGGTGTATGGTGTAAGTTGGTAGTCTGGGTTCATTTTTTGGCATGTGCCTGTCCAGGTCTTCCCACACCATTTGTTGAAGAGGCTATTTGCACTCCATTTTATGTTCCTTCCCCCTTTGTCAAATATTAGTTGCCCATAGAGTCCTGGGTTTATTTCTGGGCTTTCTGTTCCACTGACTTGTTTGTCTGTTCTTGTGCCAGTACCAGACTGTTTTGACTACTATGGCTTCGTAATATAGCTTGATATCTGAGGTTGTGATTCTTCCTACTTCGTTTTTCTTTCTTAGGATTGCTGTAGCTATTCAGGGATGTTTTTGACTCCAAATTATTATTTTTTTAAATCTTAAAAAAAATTTATTATTTTTCGAGAGAGGGGAAGGGAGGGAGGCAGAGAGGGAAAGAAACATCAGTGTATGGTTGTCTTTCACCTGCCTCCAGCTACAGACCTGGCTGGAAACCTGATTTGCAACCTGGTTACATGTGACCTGACTGGGAATCGAACCAACAACCTTTGGGTTCACAGGCTGGCACCTTTCCACTGGGCCACCAGCCAGGGCCCATATGAATTTTTTAAGTGTTTGTTCTAATTCTGTGAAATACGATGTTGGTATTTTAATAGGGATTGCACTGAAAGTAGATGGCTTTGGGTAGTATGGACATTTTTTTTTTTTAAGGTTTTATTTATTATTTCCAGAGAAAGGAGAAGGGAGAAAGCCAGCAAAGTATGGTTGCCTTTCACCTGCCTCCAGCTACAGACCTGGCTGGAGACCTGGTTTGCAACATGGTTATGTGCCCTGGCTGGGAATCGAACCAGCAACCTTCGGGTTTGCAGGCCAGAACCTTATTTATGGTGCCACCAGCCAGGGCCAAGGACATTTTAACGATGTTAATTCTTCCCAACAATGAACATGGTATATGCTTCCACTTATGTGTATCTTCCTTAACATCTTTCTTCAGTGTTCTGTAGTTTTCTGAGTATATGTTCTTCACTTGCTATGGAAAATGGGATTTGTTCTCTAGCTTTTATCTCTTGATGTTTCATTGTAGATATAATAATGCCTTCGATTTCTGGATATTGACTTTGTATGCAGCTATTTCGCCAAATTCAGTTATTAGGTGTAGTAGATTTTTAGTGGAGTCTAAGGGTTTTCTATGTACACTATCATGTCACATGCAAGTAATGAGTTTTACTTCCTCCTTTCCAATTTGGATGCCTTTGATTCCTTTTTCTTATCTGATTGCTGTGGCTAGAACTTCCAAGACTATGTTGAATAGAAGTGGGGAGAATGGACACCCTTGCCTTGTTTCTGATCTTATGGGAAAGGCTTTCAGTTTTTGCCCCTTGAGTATGATGTTAGCTGCAGGTTTCTTGTATACGGCCTTTATTATGTTGAGGTATGGTCCCTCTATTCCCATCTTCTGAGGGTTTTTATCACAAAAGGGTGTTGTAACTTATCAAATGCTTTTTTGGCATCTGTTGATATGATCATATGCTTTTTGTCTTTCAGTTTGTTTATGTGGTGTATTACATTTATTGACTTGAAAATATTGAACCATCCTTGCATCCCTGGAATGAATCCCACTTGGTCATGGTGTATAATTTTTTTAATATATTGCTGGATTCGGTTTGCCAATATTTTGTTGAGAAGTTTTGCATCTAAGTTCATCAGAGATATTGGCCTGTAATTTCCTTTCTTTGTTGGGTCTTGACCTGGTTTTGAGATTAGAATAATACTGGCCTCAGAAAAAGAGTTTGGGAGTCTTCCCTCTTCTTGGATTTTTTTAAATAAAAAATTTTATTTTTAAAATAAAGCACAATCTACAAATGAAGAATTGATAATCTGATCATCTTTAAAGTAAAAAATTTCTGCTCTATAAAAGACACTATATTAAGAGGATGAAAAGAGAAACCACAGACTGGAAGAAAATTTTTGCAAAACACATTTGATGACAGGATTTGTATCCAGAATATAGAAAGAACTCTCAATACTCAACTATAAAAGAAAACCTCCACCCAATAAAACAGGAAAAAGATATAAACAGAAATTTACCAAAGAAGATACACAAATGGCTAATAAACACATAAAAAATAAACTGATAAAAAAATAAGATAAGGGGTATGTATACATGGAATAGACTGACAGATCTCTGAGAGGAGCGGGAGGAGTATGTGTGTGGGGGGGGGGACTGGAAAAGATTAGCCAAAAATCGTACCTGCGTAGCCCACTGACACAGACAACAAGGTGGTGAAAGCTGCTGGTGAGGGTGCGGGGAGAGGGGAGAGGGTAGGGCAGGGTAAAGGGGGAGAAACTGGGGACATCTGTAACAGTGCCAACAATTTAAAAATACTTTAAAAAGCATATAAATAGATGTGCTTCCTCATCAGTTTAGTTACTTGAGAAATTCAAATAGAAACTACCATGAGATACTATCACATATCCATTAGAATGGCTAAAATTTATAAGGCAGAAAATAACAAGAGCCTGTGAAGATGCAGAATAACTGAAGTTCTTCTGCCTTGTCCACAGAAATGGAAAATAGTGTAATAACCACCCTGAAAAACAGTTTGGCTTTTTCTAATAAAGTTAAACTTACCATACAACCCACCAATCCCACAGCCAGAATTTACCCCAAAAGTAACAGAAACTGTTTATATAAATCCTCTATGACCTACATGAATGTTATACCCATTTTATATACTATAATTGCCAAATCCTGAAAACTGTTTATTCTGTAAATAGATAATGGAATGATACTTGGTAATGAAGAATATACCAATCATATATGTAATATTATGGATAAATTTTACTTAGCATATAAGTAAAAGAGAGTAATTTCAAAATGATTCCTTTTACATGATATTCTGGAAAAAGCAACATCATAAGGGCAACCAGATCAGTGATTTACAGAGATGGACATGAGGGGAGAAGATGAATACATAGTAGTACAAGGAAATTTCAGGTGGCTGATGGAAACATTCTATATCTTGATTATGTTGGTAGTTACATGACGATGGGTGTCTGCCAAGAATTACAAAACAATAGATAAAAAAGTATAAATTTTACTAAATGTAAATTATTACCCAGTGAAAGTCAGGAAATCATGATACAACTGCAAAGGCCTATAAAAATGTCTTGTTCCCTTTAAAAATGTGTATTTGTATACAAGGATTTTTAGTTATGTACCAATAGTTAACACTTTCTCTAGGCAGGAGGCAGTAAATTCATCAATTTAAATTAAAAAAAAATTATATTGCCAAGTTTTTCAGCAATGAGTCAGTATTACTTAAAAGAATTTTTAAGTTTAGTAGGGATGTGGAGTCACTCACCTCTCTACTATTGTCTGTATCAACTGAGGTGGTATTGTTTAGGTCTAAAACTTCATACTGTGTTTTACATGAAGAATAAAAACCAACAACCTTCAAATACCTTCAAATACTTCAGAAGATAAGTTTAGAAGAATAGAATAATAAAAAGATAATTTACTGGAGTAACGTATATGTATTTTAAAGTTGTTAAGAGAGATCTCAAAAAGTCTCATTACAAAAAAATTACAATTATGTCCAGTGACGAATGTTAACTAGGATAACTGTAGTAACCATTTTGCAATATATACAAATATTGAATCATGACACTATACACCTAAAACTAATGTTTTAAGTCAATTACACCTCATTAAAAAAACTTCCAGCATCATTTGGTCAAGATGGGGGTGTAGGCAGACATATCTTGCCTCCGTGTACAACCACAAAAAAGAATTTCAACTAAATCTCAAAACAACACCCCAAACTGTCAGAAAATCGAACTGTATGAAAATCCGCCAACCAAGGATTTAAAGAAGCCACATTTGCCCAGATGAATGCCTTTTACAGGGAGTCAAAGCAACTCTACTCAATACACAGAAACACAGGGAGGCTGACAAATTGAGGAGACAAATATGGTCCAAATGAAAGAACAGAACAGAACCCCAGAAAAAGAACTAAGCAAAACATAGTTGGTCAACCTATAAGATGCAGCGTTCAAAACACTGGTGGATCAGGATGCTCAAAGAACCCGCTGAGTACGGTAATACCATAAAGGAAGAATTGAAGATTACATTAAGTGAAGTAAAGAAAAATATATAGGAAATCAACAGTGAAGGGAATGAAGTCAGATTTAAGTCAAAGATTTGGAACAAAAGGAAGAAATACACAACCAGAATAGACAGGTGAAATAAGAATTTAAAAAAATGAGGAGAGTATAAGAAGACTCTGGGACATCTCCAAATATGCCAACATCCAAATCACAGGGATGCCCAGAAGGATATGAGGAACAGCAAGAAACTAAAAACTTACTTGAAAAAATAATGAAAGAAAATTTTCTAAACTTGGTGAAGGAAAAAGACATATAAGTCCAGGAAGCACTGAGAGTCCCAAATAAGCTAGACCCAAAGAGGACCACACACCAAGACATATTATAATTAAAACACCAAAGGTTAAAGATGAGAGAATCTTAAAAGCAGCAAGAGAAAAGCAGTTACTTACAAAGGGGTTCCTATAAGACTGTCAGCTGATTTCTCAAAAGAAACTTTGCGGGCAAGAAAGGACTGGCAAGAAGTATTCAAAGAGATGGAAAGTAAGGACCTACAACCTAGATTACTCTACTCGGTAAATCTATCATTTGGGATGGAAGAGCAAATAAAGTGTTTCTGAGACAACGTAAAGCTAAAGGAATTGATCATCACCAAACCATTATTACATGAAATGTTAAAGGAACTTAAGAAAAAGAAGATCAAAACTATGAACGTTAAAATGACTACAAACAACTATCAACAACTGAATCTAAAACAACAACAACGAAAAACCAACAAAAAACAAATGAAGTAAATAACCAGAATAGGAAAAGAATCATAGGTATGGGGATCACTGGGAAGGTTATCAGCTCGGAGGGGGAAGGGAGAGAAATGGGGAAATGGTGCAGGGGTCAAGACTCGTATTTGGTAGGTACAAAATAGACAGGGAGATGTTAAGAACAATATAAGAAATGGAGAAGCCAAAGAACTTATATGCACAACCCATGGACATGAACTAAGAGGGAATTGCTGGAGGGATTGGGGTATATTGGGCGGAGGGGGCAAAAAGTGGGTCAACTATAATAACAATCAATAAAATATACTAAAAATATAATTGCATCTTAAATATAAACAATTTTTATTTTCAATCATACTTCAAAATGAAGATGGCAGAAAATCAACATGATCTCCAGCATCTAACAACATCCTTACTGAAAACTACTCACTATAGCTGACTATCTACAACCAAGTCTGTAAATAAGGCCTAAGGCATAGTTACAGACCACTGATATTAGCTGCAGAGACAAGGTAGTTACAAGTGAAGTGACAGAACGAGCGCAAGGGAGACCAGAAGCCAGAGAAGGGAGTAGTTTCGGGTGCAAGAGGGGTGAGATGCAATGAGTTAGGGAACACCTTTAAAAGAAAATGAAAATTGGGCCAGATTATGGATTAAAAAAAAGCTGTAAGAGAATACAAAGGGGGGACATATTTTAGGAAGGGAAAAAAAACATTTTAGGAAAGAATTCTTACTGAGAATTTTCTACTTTGGTAACAGAGAGCAATAAGGGAAGATCATAGGATTCGTGTGCACTAGTTGTGAGATAAGATGAGGTTTTAAAGGACGAGCTAAAAGCTAGGTTAGAGAGATAAAAATCAGCCTTTCAGAAGAGGACAAGACAGGGACTGCAGTAATGGAACCAGCATAGTAGCATATATGGCAGAAGTTCAGTCACGTCCTGAAGCGGTGATTTGCTAGACCTGCTTCAGGAAGATGAAACCTTATGATTCAGGAAGAATAAGGTCACTGGTGGCCATTCATAAAGTTGTTATAATACAGTGGCAGGAATGAAAGAGTGAGAAAGTTTTCTGGAAGTGGAGGCAATAATAAAACCACTGTTCTGACAAAAAAAAGATACAAAATAACAAATAGCAGGAGTACCAGTTCAAGAATAAACAACTTATGCTGAGAGGAATAAACCTCCACAAAGATGCTCATTTAGAAGAAAATGTATCAAGAAAAATATGGTTGTATGAGCCCTAGAAGTCTATTTATTCTCCATTAAATTTGCTTGATCTAGTCACTACAGAAAAATAATTAATGATACCTTAAGTCACTATACTATTTTAATGTTTCTGAAATAAGAATTAATCAATAATGGTAGAACTCTGTCAACAGAGTCAAGGGAGGCAGGTTACAAGTCACAACAAATGGTCTATTCAGTAATCACAACCTTGTGGGTAACTCAAATCTCTTGAAGCTTCATTTTTCCTCAGTTAAGAAAGAGAGAACATCTTCCCTTACTCATAGGTTTGAAGAGTCTAATGAAGTAAGGCACTAACAGAAATGCATTCAATACTGAATTGAGACATCTTCAATAGTAAAGATTCAGCAGGAATTTTAACTATCTTTTGTAGGCTATTTAGGCCTCTTATCATTAAGCATTTTATAGGCAGATTGGAGGGAGAGATGTAGAGGGTATTCTTTAAATAAACATTGAAATAGATTGAGAATAAATGGAGAGATTAGATACTGGATGCCAGTGAATCTGGAAAAGGATGTACTTAGGGACAAATGTTTGAAATCACTAGAAAGATGAACAAAGGCAAGCAGTCACACAGGTTTGACAGCATGGCTTTGTAATGGATCAGTTCATCTTGGTCTTAATGTTTTCTGAACAAGTTACTGATTAGTTTATTTGTTTAACAAGTACTTACCAAGTATCTACTACGTGTGAGGTTCTCTGTTGGTGTTAAATCAAAATTAAGATTTGTAAGGCACATCTCTGATCCCAGGAACATCATCATACTGAATGCCTGGCTGGGATCCAGAAACTGTGCCAAGTGCTCTATGTCACTTTATTTAATCTTCACAATGGCCCTATGAGGTAGGTAATATCACTATCTTCATTTTACAAGTGACATTAAGACTTGCCTAACAGAACTTGCCTCTGTCTCAAGAGCTGGTGCTTTCGATTGATATACTAAACTGATGGTGATGAGAGCAAAGATATATAAAATATCAGACACTGCAAAGTTGCTGTGTGATGCCTGGCTCTGGTGCAGGTGTGAAATTCAAGAAGAGACTCTAGTTTTGGTGCCTAGAAGAATAAACATCCAAAAGAGAGAGCAGAGGTAACCCAGGGGTAAGAAACAGCATTGTGCATATAGCACAAGGTGAATCAGGCTGTACGGTGTTTGACACACAAAATTTTTTAAATTTAATTTTATTGTTTTTATTGTTGTTTTATTACATCGATCTCCTTTTTTCCTTCCCTCTGTCCCCTTCCCCGCCCACCCATTCCCCGCAAAGTCAATCTGACAAACAAAAATTTTGCGTGGATTAAAGGAATTCTTCTATTTACCCCAAGGAGTTTTGAGGACATACAAATGACTAGATTTTATTGCAAAAGACTCTGAAATAAGAATTTAACTTATTAGAAATGAAGGTCTGACAAGGGGACATAAAGTAACATACGAACTAGACTATTACATGGTAAACACTGAGAATATAAAAATACACTTTTAATAAAAGCAAGTATGGATCTATGCCTGAATGATAGAATTCTATGGTTTATGGCCTTTGAGACATAGTGCCTATTCTGAAAAGCACACACAAAGCAATTTCGAGATTAAAAAGGTTGTCTGATATCCAAGATGGCTTTTAGAATAATTTTTACCTTACAACAAGAGAAAAATTACAAAAAAATTCTTAAGATCTTTAATAAATTAATAGGGCAATATGGTAAGCTAAAACAGCATCATTATAACTCCAAAAACAATGGTAGAACGCACTTCTGTTCTTACCTGGGTTTTAATATTTTCAGGATCCTCAGCTTGGCTGTCTCGTTTCTGACTGGGCTTCCAGGCATTCTCTGCCTTTTTCAGGTGCACGTCTTCTTTCACGGAGACTGTGATGATCTTCCTGGGTTCTCTTCTCTGGCCAGGTTGAGATCTCCGTGGTCCAACATTCACCAACTAGGAAAAGAATATTCTTTATTGTATCTACAGTACTTACAATTTACTGTTTCTGCTATGCTGCTCAAGTCAAGCCTGATGATCACACCACACACTTCTAGATGCAAAGATGAACGTTAGACAATTTAGATTCGATCTTTTCTGGGGGGAAGGAGGATAGAGGTGGTCCTCAGAACACCATCAATGTAATGTTCTCCACAATTTTAGATCCTGAAGTCCTAAATGAAACAAAGTGATGGGAAATTATATTCAATAAAGCTGTTGCTCCTCACAGTAAAAAAAGACACTAACCTTAACTGAAGCTCTAGTTTTTGTTTTTGTTTTTTTTTAATTTAATTTAATTTTATTTTATTTTAAATATTTTATTTCATTATTTTTAGAAGGAGGGGAAGGGAGAGAGGCAGAGAGGGAAAGAAACATCAATGTATGGTTGCTTTTCACCTGCCTCCAGCCACAGACCTGACCGGAGACCTGGCTTGCAACCTGGTTATGTGCCCTGGTTGGGGAATCGAACCTGCGACCTTTGGGTTTGCAGGCCGGCACCTTATCCACTGTGCTACCAGCCAGGGCCGAAGCTCTAGTTTTTACTAAGTGTTAACTTAGAACTGGTCACTTTGAATAACTACAAAAATTCATATGCAGTAATAATTTGTTACAAACCTGCTTCAAAAACTGGGTTTCTAACCTGGGGTGAAATATAAATACAACCTTATAACAAAAATTCTCTATAGACACCAATGTCATTGTAGATCTTAATGGACCCCTCTAAATTTGCTGGGCCAGAGATACAAAATAAGTCTTTGTTTTATCATTAATGAGATCCAACTAAGTTACTCCCTGAAAAAAATACTGTCCTCTTTTTGTGAGTTCTTTGTTCCTGTTAAGAGTCCCACTATACTCATTCTGTTAAAACCAGTAATGTATGCTGGTGTGTCACAATGGTCATCGAATTAAGGATTGTGAGATAATGAGGTAGGTTAGAAGTTGAATTCTCTGAATTAAATCAATTACAACAGCCCTGGTTGGTGGCACAGCGAATAAGGCACCCGCCCAAGAACACAAACAAAGGTCGCTAGTTCGATTCCCAGCCAGTGCACAGAACCAGATTGCAAGCCAGATCTCCAGCCAGGTCCGTAGCTGGAGGCAGGTGAAAGGCAACCATACATTGATGTCTCTCTCCCTCTCTCCCTTCCCTTCTCTCTAAAAATAATAAATATAATCTTTAAAATAAAAACAAAACAATTACAACAGTTGCTTCATTAATTGCTTGGAAATAATTTGTAAGATTAAATATTTGGGTTGATAGTAAGTTCTACTCCTCCAAGGTCTGTTGCATATGAGAGCCTTTATGTTTTCTGATAAAGCATTCTCTAAATGCTGAGTAAATATTGTCATCAAGTTTCAAGAGGGAAAAAAAAAAGCTTCACCCAACAGATAAAGACCAGAATCACACCTCACTTAATGCCCCAATACTGCCCTTCCAAATTCATATAAAGCTTCAGGATAGGAAGCAGAAACTTGAATGTCATACTGAACATAAAAATATAGGTTATAAGAGAAGCATGGTCTGAGAAGCATAAAAGCTTTTATACATCACTCATTCTCCAAATTACTCTCCTAACAGCTCACCATCTGTCCTAATCAGAAATGGTAGTATCAGGAACAAATCAGAAACAAAAGTTAGAATTTCTAGACAATATACACTAAGTTACCAAATATATCCAATGGGTCAAGAGCTCAGTATGGGTGATATGATCTCAGACTATTGGTAAACATGAAAAAAAGTAAGGTCCGATAAACCCAGAGGCAACAGGTATGGTATATCTAAAAGAGAATTAAACAGTATCATCAGACTGAAAAAGTACCAATGGGAAACAGTTGCTAAATCAGGTAGTCTACTATAAGAACAATTATTTATTAACAGAAACTTAGATATGATAGCCCGGACAAAACAATTCTTTTAAGAAAATGTAGTAAACCTAGCACTATATAGTTTTTATAATTCAAGTTATATTCTCGTGTTAATTCCCTAAGCCTAATCTCTTTTTCAATGTTTGGATGAAGTCCAAATATACCATTACATCATAAGATATTTAACTTAATCCATGTATTTACACATAAAAATTTGTCAAGGACAATGGCTAGGGGTTGTAATGAAAGATTGATTGTTAGGTCAAAAGTCACGTAAGAGAGATAGTATGCATTACTGCAGACATAATTTTTAATCATATTTAACTGAAGTTAGAAAGTGCTCATTTCCAAAAAATACTGCAAACATCAATGAATATGCCTTGGAACTTGAATCTAGAAATTAACATGCCACATCTCTTTACCTGCCTCAAGACACATATATGTGAATTTCCAAGGAGCAGCAGAGAGATGTAAGCTATATTTATAAATAGATAACAACAATGTTTAATAAATGTAATTGGTTAGTCCAGGGCAAAAATGCTGATATTATTATCATGTGCAAGTGCCCAAGAAAATTTTAAAATTATATTTGTAAAAAAAAAAAAAAAAAAAAAAAAGAAAGAAAATTATATTTGTACCTCTGGATAGAATTAAGATAGATACTATTCAAAAATACTATCCAAGAATATGAAGTTCTTCAAAAGATTTACTATTACTTATCAATGCTTAACATGATTAATTCATTTATCTCTAATGTTCCTGTGTTTACACTCTGAGAATAAATTCACTGTCTGGCACATCGATGCCTAGAAGGACTGTGATGCAGTGGAGAAAAGCAGCAGCATGAGACAAAAGAACTATGGATTCTTGAGTCCAATTCTATTATTTACAAGTAAAGTTAATGTAAGCAAGTCTCTTCACTTTCTCATATATTAAATTGCATGTCCTACCGACAAACGTTACTGTGAGAATTGTGGTGTGTAAAATATAAGGCATGTAAAAACATCTTAAAAATTAGGTAAGGTACTACCACCAATACCGAAGAACAAAAGGAACTTTTTAAAAAGTGGTATGTAATTGGCCTAATCACCCTTAAACATTTTGTATCCTTTTTTGTCTGTGAAAAGTTTAACACAAATTGTCAAATTTGTAGTATCCTTCAAAAGCTGTCTGTATTGAAACACAAACAAAATCTGGGATCCCCTACTAGGAGTTATGAAGTGCACAAAAAGAAATAAAGCCTGGTCTCCTTGACTGAAGGACAGACGGTCCTGATCGATAGCTAGAAAAAAAACTTCATGGTATCCCGTGCACAGGGTCCACAAATGTCAGAACCAAAATGAAGAGTCAAAATTTGGAGTTAACTAGTGAACTAAAATTTTTTTCAGGTAGTTGGGAGTTTAAAGTTTTTACCCACTCTCATATATTTTTCTTAAAAATATTAAATAAGAAGTTATACTTATCTCCATTTTGGAGTTAACCATATATTGCTTTTTTTTTTTTTTTAATTTTATTTATTATTTCCAGGGAGAGGGGAAGGGAGGGAGGCAGAGAGACATCAATGTATGGTTGCCCTTCACCTGCCTCCAGCTATAGATCCGGCTGGAGACCTGGCTTGCAACCTGGTTATGTACCCTGACAGGGAATCGAACCAGTGACGTTTGGGTTCACAGGCCAGCACTTTATCCACTGTGCCACCAGCCAGGGCTACCATGTATTGCTTTTATCTCATTCTGAGACTATAACCTCAAACATCTCTGCTTATCTGTATAACCAAAGGAAATAGGACCGCTATTCATCCTAGCTATTGTTAAAGACAGACAACTAATTGTTCCTTTAAGAAAAGAGGGAAGCATGGTATGAGCTCAGGAAAACTTTGCTCCTGGGAGTTTTATAATATTATAGTTCAGCTAATCTTAAAGTTAGTTGAAATGAACATAAATGGCAAGTTATTTACTAGTCTAGGTCTATGGACTCTTGCTCAATACATTTCTTTTGGGATACTCTCTGTGATGTGTGCCAATAGATTATTATTGAAATACCCCAACCGCCAGTAATGTGACTTTTAAAAAGCTATAGAGATGATACTGACTGGGTGCCTCCATCTGATATGCACTTTACTACCCATAGAAAGACTTTTATGTTTGAAGACTGTATGTAACTGCATAGAACATACTAAAACAATTGCTATGCAACAAAAATATTTTATAATGAGTCTGTAGCAGGAAAGTTTATACTAGGAGTTATGGGTATTTACGCCATACTATGAAGTATACCTAGCAGATATTAAGGTTTTGGGGTGGTAACTATTTAACCCAATTTGGAAGCTGGTAAAAATGACTAAGAGGTATGGAATGAGAAACTATGAAGAGTGAAGCTGCTGCTTTTTCCATAGCATTATTGATTACTGCTTTATATACTAGATATAATGTCCTATGGAATTCCCATCTGTACCTACACCAATGTAAAGAAGTAATCCGGACAAATTAAATGGAGGACATGTGTTAGCTAATTGAGATGTGGGAGAATAATCACTTGAATTAAACCAACAGGTCACAATTTTACTTTAAAATTAGCTTGTGGCATATGACAGAGCTATTTAAAGAAAGTAGATTCAACAATTAAAGCTGACCCTTTTGGCGACACAACAAATTCTTCATAATAGCTTATTTCCAGTCATACTACTTAGCATATACCAAGTATATGTGGGCACCGAGACTAGTGGGCAAATGTATACTGTAATTCATACTATTTCCTTTTTGCGATACCTAATTAGTCAACAACAGCAACCTGGTAATGAAAAGTGACAGTACACACTGGAACAAGAGATCTGGCAATTCATACCTTTTGTTAGTGACAAATGAACAAAGTTGAGCAATATGATCATCACAGACACTGCTAACCAGAGACTAATCAAAATGACATCAACATTATTTCAAATGTTTGGCAAAACAGAAATATATAAATCAAACCAAACACAAACACTGACAGAAATATAAAATGTAAGCCACTAAAAAGGGAAATAATGCTGAATAATTAAGTATATGGTTTCCAGAAAGCTACTTTCTAAGACTTCCTAGTGAGGAAATTTAAATTCTATAACAATCTTATCTTAGCGTCTGAGAAAATAAAGGTTAAGTTTTGTGTGTGAGAAGAGAGGTCTTTAAGATGGTGGTGCTACTCAATAAATTTTCAGTAGGTTTTACAAAGCCTCCCACATACTGTATGTATTTAAATACTTTCAATCAGGCTGCAGGCAAACAAGTAATTCAACTACATACAAAGTGACGTTTGTTTTCAGACAGCATAGTCTTTGTTTCCAAGCAGGTTTCTAAAGTTGCCATTAAAGAAATAAAAAGGTGATGTGTTTTTACAATCATAAAATAGTCTTAACGGGGTGATCTGCAAATGTACATCAAACTCTAAGCTCCTCCAGAATGTTAAGTGCTCTCATGCTGTTCCAACTTGGGAAAGGAAGCATTCACACATCACTGGCAACTTCTCCCCGTGCTTTCTGCAAGTCTACAAAGCATGGAGTAGGCCGGTTCTGCCAAATCCTGCACAGGGCAGTGCCCCAGCCTAGCTCCACTGGTGATGCAACTTCCACTGCTGAAGAGCCTGCCGCTGGGGGTGTGAAGACCATCTGCAGTTTACTGGCACTGCGCTCTTTTTCCTGTGTCATTTGTTTGTATTTTCACCTCACAAACTACAGTAAATGATGAAAGCAAAACAGAGAGTATCCTAACATCATAGACTACTGTTTAAAGAAAAGAATTCAGCGCACCCCTGGAGGCAGGCTCTTCAGGGGTGGGTGCAGCATCGCCAGTGGCGTGCCAGCCAGGGCCTTGCTCTGTTCCAGAATTGGCAATCCAGGCCTGCTCTGCACTTTGCACACCTGTGGGAGCAAAGACAAAGAGATGACCATTAGCTGAAAGTCATCAGGGATCTCTAGTATACCAGGGAACCTCAAAACAAAATAGAAATCGTACTCAAGGTTGTCTCTATTTTTAAACCATTTGCAGGTCATTTCAAGGCCAAATTCATGCAGAGCAGCTTCTTTCAAGTAGAAATAACTCAAGTGCATTCTCTGTTTACTTTAATATTAGTTTGGAAAGGACAGTCTTCAACTGTTCTACTCTTCTTCCTGTTTAAAGGAATCAACGAATAAAAGCTGCTCTCTTGTCCTTAGACAAGATGCTATGAACTCTGACAGTTTCTAACTAGGTTGTGGGGAACTTGCACTTACAGGTACACCTCTTCCACCAGAGGCTTGTCTTCCAAAATCTGCGAAGGCTGGAGTAAAGTCTGGTCCTCGAGGCAAAATCCGAGGATCCAGAGTTCGCATTGGCAATTTGGGTTGGTTGATCTGCACGAAGAAGAACAGGAAAGCTTCGTACAAGTTCCAGGGTATCCAGTACCACAAAGATAAAAACAGACTGAAAAGTTGTGCCACCCAAAATGGTGAGCACTGGCTTCCTGAACCAGTGCAAGTCCAATTTGAACCTGGTAGCTTGTTCTGGGCCAGCATTAGGTCAACAGTGGTTTTCTGAGGCCCTGGGACTGATTAGGCCTAAAATTCCCGAGGAGAAGTTAGATATAATCAATGAACTGGCTCACTAGTCAGGACCAGTAGGACACAAGATGGACTGTTTTGGGATTCTATAAGCTAGGGTCAAATTTTAGAATATTTTTTTCTAGTATATTCACCAGGACATCAGAGCATCTGCCTATGAGAACCCTGCTGTTACCTCATTTTGGCTTTGATGCTGTTGGCTTATAGTTAGAAAAGCATGCATTCTAAGCGAACAGTAAGTCTCAAAAGATGACTATGTTTCATGTGTGATAACTCATTTAAAATCTTACTTTGTCTTGTTACAGACGTTATCTGGCTTTGTATAGGCATAGAATATGACTGTGGACTCAGCAAAGCCAAATAGCTCAGCAAGAAATCAACTAATGATTGGCCAAAGTCAGAAGCAGATAAGGTAGGAAGACAGGAAGGAGGATTTTCTAAAAGGATAATCTAATTCAGTGAATAAAGTACTGAAGTAGCCTTAAATTAGCAGTACCACCAATCATTCAACTGTCTCATGTAAGTACCTAAAAGGTTTTGATAGCAACAGAAATAGTAATACCTGCTGCAATAAGAAAGTAAAATGTAATATGAATAAGGTTTGGAAATTTTACTAAGAGGTGGACCTTATTCTGCAAGATATTTACCCTGTACTTTGATTACGGATTAATAGTTCCTCTTCAAAACAATATGCTTCATCATCAGCGCTGGATTATCACTGATTTACATGAATACTTGGGCAGATAATCATAAAAACTATTTCCCACCAAAAAGGTGATCATTCTCTGCGTACTCAGCTTACCTTGTCAAGAACCACATCGCTGATGGGAGGCAGGCCCTCTGGTTTCTGAATACAGGCTGGCATGAACTGGAAGTCCAGCAAAAACTCCCGGTCATACTGCTTCTTGCCTTCAGTATCAGCAGGCTTCCAGGACTCTAGGAATAGAAATGTAGGCAGAACCAGCGGTCTATAAGGTCATTCTATGTGTATCCAGTAAAAATGCAAACCCAACCCAGTATTTACTTTATCTCACTGTAAACAAACAAATATAAACACACTGAGCTACAGCCAGGGAACGTTACATAAGGATTTAAAACTCATTTTTCCCTTTATCCCTTCAGATAGCTCTGGATAGTAATCTGAAGTAAGATGATATAGGAACCACTTCATAGACACATTCTATAGCCTTTGGCCAGGGGCATGTAATCATCCTCAGTAAATAAACCACCATACCTCTAAGGACCTCACAAATAAGGAATTTAATTATATTCTTGGTTTTAAGAAAAAAGGTACTTTAGTTGTTCACTTGGAAGTAACATTTTGGAGATAAAAAGGTAAAAAGGCCATTTAAGACAAAAAACAAGTAACATTTTAGATTCTGAAAAGTTTAAACTGGTAGGCAGATAATTTTTCCCCTGACTATGGTTCAACCTGAAGAAAATAATGAACTTGCTTGCTGGGACAACTAAAAAGGGAATGCACGTATCTTTCCCCAAAAATTAATGACACTAAACACTACTTAGATAGTATTTTTAATAGAATTTAAAAATTATTTTGCTATACAACTTATTGTTTAGCTATCATTACTCACAATCCTACTCTCATTGTATGAGTTAGAAAATTTCTTAAAATTTTTAGTAAATAAAAGCAAGTCATAAATTTTTCTTCTAGTGAACAAAACTTGCATCAAAATCAGGCCCCATTTCATTTCATAAGAATACACCATATCCTTCTTTTATTAGTGGTTCCTAATGTGTAGGTCATAGACTCACTGATGAGGATTTTGCAATTTTCAACCAACTCTATTCATTAAAAGGTGCTTTACTAAGAACTAAGTTTTAACCCCCCCCATCACTGCTAGCGTACATAACAGGGATAAAAAGTAGTTAGTTGGTAAGTATAGTTGGGCCTATCGTTGCCCATTTTTTCCTTGCCAAACTGAAGGATAAAAATATAATTCACACAACCCTAAAAATGGCAATAGTGTCTCAATTTTCTTAAGAAGGGCTGGTAGTAGCCATTAAGTGCATGGTGATGTATAACACAAACCTAGATCATTATAAGTAATTTCAGAATTCTAAGGTTAAAAAAATTTACAATTGCATAATCTTACAATTCACAGAGCTCATTAGCAGCAGTTTACTGGTAATGTATTATACATTTAAGGTAGAATCTATCAGTGGCTTTCAAACATTTTTGACTATACTTCACAGCAAGACATATAAAGACTTCATGACTCAGAACAAACATAAACACCTGTAACTGAAATAAATTTCTTAAAACAGTATTACCTTTACTACATGTAATGCATAGACATTTTTTCTCTATTTTCCTTTTAAAAAATTGTTGATTATAACTCACTAAGTTAATTTCACAACCTGCTGAATGGGTTTAAACTAGCAGTTTGAAAAACACTGGTCTAGATTGTTTGAGATCTGATATTTTACATTCAAACCTTACCTCAATGAAGTCACTTCAGATTTGGTAGACGAAGAAAAAATATTTCATCTAGCCAAAATTTTCCATCAAAGGAACCACCTTTCTCTACCACACCAATTAGCTCCACAACATCAAAGTCAACCATGGTTTACATAGTACTGGGGCAGAAGTTTATGTATTTGATGGTGCCTAAATATGAACAGTCCTCTAGGGTTTAACATGTATGTCACAGGAACTTCCCATCGTGCAGGTGCTCAGTGATGCCACCAGCCTGCTTCCAACTTATTATTCAAGTTAAGTTCTATAAAACAATTTCTGAGCAGATTTGAGTTCAAGCTTTGTGAAATGATGTCACAATCTCATCATCTCAAATAACACTGCGTATCTGAAATGTCCCCTTCACTTATGTAAAGTTAAATTTCCCCTGTGAAGTCACACAGCCTAGCACTCAGCCAGCTGCGCTTGCAATGCCAGTAAAAGCAGAACCCCGGCACCAGCTTCGCTCCACCAGCGTGGAACTCTCTGGCGCTGCCTTTCGCTAACTTACGCCTGCTGATCACACCTGTAAAAGTTATACACTGTGATGAGCCTCTTCCTTCTGTCCACTATTTCAGTGTAAGGAGGCAACGTTTCTCTAATGTTGCAGGAGAGTAAAGGGAAGAAGGGAAGATGGGCACAGGAAGGCAGGGATCCAACTCACCTGGTTTGAATGGGAACGTGACCCCTTCACCAGAACTATCAGTGGAGCCTGAATTAGCATCTATTCCTTCACCCTCAGAAACACTCTCAGCACCATTTCGTACAGGCTCAGCTTCTTCTCCATTTTCTTCCACAGTTTTCACTTTTTTTAGGTCTGAGGAGTCTCTCTCAGGATAAAACCCTTGGCTCATTTTATCGGGCTCAGATTCAAGTAGTACTTTGTCACCTGAAAGCTCTTCTTCAGCTGTAGGCTAAAGCATAAGTGAAGACAGAGGTTGTACTTTTTTTTTCACTGTGTTTAAGTACACATGAAGACTTACACCTGTCCCTTTCAAAAGCATAGGACAACATGTCACTCAAGAATGGCTTTGTTCAGGATATATGGTACTAGAAAGGTAAGTTTACTTGAGACACTTTTCTCATTTCCTCTCCTGGGATAATGCAGACAATTCAAAGGGCCATTGAAATGCGTTAACATGACTAATGAAATCTAAATGTACCAAAGGTTTGAATGGAAAGAACTGTTAATCCTTGGAACTTGATGGACATGAAACAGTCCTAGTCAGAGGTCTAAATCAAGCACACCTACCCTTACCACTATAGCTCAGCAAATATAAAAAGAAACACTACAGGGTATTTTTATTTTGTGCTGTCCTCTGGATGCAAAGTGGAGAGTTCAATGAATAGTTTATGAAAGTTCCATAAAGCTGATAATTTTTCATTTTACAAGGATGCCACTTGTTAGGTAAAATCTATTTTGTTTATTGGTTCTTAGAATTCTCTAAAGCTGTGATCTTATTCAAATCATACATTAAAATAAAAAACTTGCAATATATTCTCCTAGGGAGAAATCTGGGTTCTAGTGCCTCCTATTTTTGAAAAGCAGAACAGAACTGCATTATTCATCAGAATATTTTTGATGAAGTCCAAAAAAATGGATTTCTTAAGGGTTATATAAACTATCAAAACTCCTGAGTCCAAGTTCTCCATGAACTTTAAGTCTCCTTCTTTTTCATGAAGGGTAAGCATTCTGAAAATAATTATTTGGAAATAGCATTCGCAGGAAATAGGCATTCCAATCGATAAATTCACACAAGAAGAGTCAATAATAGATGCTCCGTTGAACTGGTTCAACAGAAGACTGTATAAGGGAATGTCATATATTCAAGAAAATGATTGTCCTAAATAATTTATGAAAAAAAATATATAAAGATTTTATTCATTATTTTCAGAGAGAAGGGCAGGGAGGGAGGAAGAAAGGGAGAGAAGCATCAATGTATGGTTGCCTTTCACCAGCCTCCAGCAACGGACCTGGCTGGAGACCTGGCTTGCAACCTAGTTATGTGACCTGGCTGGGAATCGAACCAGCAACCTTGGGACTTGCAGGCCGGCATGAAATCATACATTTTTAAAAATTAAAGTTGCAAATCCTACTTTGTTATAAGTATTATAACAACTGTTATACCAGTAAATTTTCTTCTATTATACATCACGTGGAAAAGACATTAAAATGTTACCAACACAAACAGATGGTTTTTAGGGACAGTATGGTAACCATCAAAAGAAAAAGATAAACATAAAAATTCCAAGAAAATAAAGGCTGAAAATGATTTCTTTTTATAAAACACAGCAGGAAATGGGCATCTTTGAAACTTAAGGAAAAAACACATCTACAAGGTCTGAATCATGAATCAGCAGCCTCACTTTTTCTTATTTTACGCTTATTATGAATCTAACTCATAATGACCTTGTAATACTGCCTTGTAATTAAAAGTACAGGTTATCAAGAAGGCCTGTAATAATTTAGCATCTGAGTCTATAAATAGTACTTAACCTTATTAAACAGCAGTATACTATATTATTCTACATACAATAATATAGAATTCTTATTTTGGATCTTGTTAAAATGTGAAAAAATGCTATTTTAGAGGGAAAATATATTGGTACTCTTCTGTGTAGAGGTTGTAATGGTTGAAAATAAGTTCAAAGATGATCTTATAACATGTGAATGTTATATGAGATTCAAATTTCAATGTCCATTCACAAACACCCTAAAATCAACAACAATGGATAATCTATTAGATATTAAAAAGAGAATGTATTATTTGGAAAGTTAACCTCTAATTGGAAAAAGCCATATAAACCTTGTTCCATAAATAACAAACCAGAATACAAAATCATTAAAATGTATGAGGCACATTGTTAAAAGATATATTTTTCAAGGGAATTCACAAAAAGAGTGCATTAAACATTTATGATGGTTGTTTTACTTTCTATTATTATTTTTTAAAGATTTTATTTATTATTTTTAGATAGAGGGGAAGGGAAAGAGGCAAAGAGGGAGAAAAACATCAACGTATGGTTGCCTTTCACCTGCCTCCAGCTATGGACCTGGCTGGAGACCTGGCTTGCAACCTGGTTATGTGCCCTGGCTGGGAATAGAACCAGCGACCTTTGGGTTCACAGGCCTTATCCATTATGTCACCAGCCAGGGCTTATGATCGTTATTTTTCTCTCAGCAGACTGACACTCTATTCAACTAGTTCATAAGTGTCTAACAATTCCTAATCTGTTTACTCAGAAAACCAGATTGAAATAAAAAAAAGCACCTTATTGGCTGGGCTGTCAAAGTGAACCTTTTACAGGAGCTTAAGAATTTAGCTAACAAAACTGCATGCTTAATGCCTGAGTTCTTTAAAGTGCTATAAAGAATCAGGATGACACCTATGTATGAAACAAATGATGAAATACCCTAAAAATTTAAACAATATTTAAGATCCCTTGACTAGGAATTTTAAGAGGAATCATCTTTCATGTTACCTTTATAGGCTATAATTTAAAGAATTTAACCAAATATTTGCAATGATGAATAACCCAATATGTAACCTAAAACATGGGGATACCCGAAACATTCTTTAAAAGGCGGAAACCTTTATAAGGAGAGCTTGATGATCAGTGCAAATGAAGGCAATCACAACTAATATTTACTACTCTAATAAATACTCAATTTTATGAAAGAGACTAAGATTTCTGTAAAAAAGCCTGTCTGCAAATTACCAAATACCTTTTTATTATACTTTTAAATTATAAGGTTAAAAAAAGTGATTGGTTCATCAAACTGTCATTATTTGCAGATGATATGATAGTGTACATACAAAACCCGATTGGCTCCACCAAAAACTTACTTGACCTAATAAGCAAATTTAGCAAAATGGCTGGGTATAAAGTCAATATCCAGAAATCAAAAGCATTTTTGTATACCAATAATGAAACAACAGAAATAGAAGTGAAAAAACAAATCCCACTTACCATAGCAACAAGAAAAATAAAGTACCTAGGAATCAACTTAACTAAGGAGGTGAAAGACCTGTACTCAGAAAACTACAGAGCAATGAAGAAAGAAATCAAGGAAGACACAAATAAATGGACGCACATACCATGTTCGTGGATGGGAAGAATTAACATCATTAAAATGTCCATACTACCCAAAGCAATCTACATATTCAATGCAATCCCAATTAAAATACCAATGACAGACTTCACAGAAATAGAAAAAATACTTCAAAAATTTATATGGAGCCAAAAACGCCCACGAATAGCCACCGCAATCTTGAGAAAGAAGAACAAGGTAG